>LPNX010418422.1:0-67130 GCA_001517045.1 Pseudotsuga menziesii
TCCTTTCTCTTTCCTCCTCCCCCTCCCCCTCCCCCTCAACCCCCCTCTCTCTCACTCTCTCTCTCTCCTCTTTCTCTCTCTACCCCTCCCCTTCCTCCTCCTCTCTCTGTCCCTCCCCTTCCTCTTGAGTCTCTCTCCTCTTACACTCCCTCCACCCTATCTCTCCTTCCCGCTCTTTCTCTCTCCCTCTCCCCTTCTCCCTCTCTCCTCTCACTCTCTCTCTCTCTTCTCCTCTCAACCTCTCTCTCCCCCTTTCTCTCACGCACTTTCTCTCAATAAGGATGGAAAAGAGATATACATATGCTGTAAGTCACTTCTTCAAAATGGGTTTCTTTTCATCTATTGGAGTCCCTAGTCTCGGTCCAGTAATTGCTTCTTCAAGATCTTCTGTCAATTTCTTGAATCTTAAGAGAGAAGTTGATTAATCTGAAATGGGCACTCATCCAATCAGTATCATCAATCTGAATCTCAATATTATGTTCCAGCTGAGATGGGGCATTGGTCTTCTTGAAGAAATATCGAATAAATATCAAAATTTGTACATCTCAAAGGCTGGCTCAACTTGAGTATTCATATTACCATCAATGTAATGGAGGAGGAGGGATCAACCTTCTCAATCAGAGGTTATGACAATTTACGACAATTCTGCTCGCCTTAAGTCGTTATTTACCCTCAGCTGAATGATTTCCTATGTTCAATAAGGTTCTTCATTCTTCGCTCTTCTCTCGTAATGGATGAGAAAGAGGTGAACAGAAATCGTATGTATTTTGATGAGTGTGCCTTTGTAACAGATACTTTCTATTTTGTAACGGACAAATCTGAAGAAACCTGCAAAATCGAGTGGTGTTGCTTTTTCAACGGATATATATTTATGTTTGTTATAGACAATTTCATGAGAACACTTAATGGTCTAAGGCCATGTAGAGCCCAATCATTTTACTTGCCTATAAAATATAAATGTCGTGGAGAGCTTTATAATCTTGCTTTAAATTTGAATAATAATTTTAATTGATTGTAAAGTGAATTTACTTGTAATATAAATCAACAATTTTATTGGTTTGAACAAGTTTAATTATTATAAAATTGTTTGTAATAATTCATTTATTTGTGTGGTAAAATGTAATACGGTAATTGTGAAGATAATTTATTTATAATATAGATTAATAAAATAGGTCATAATTTTAAGTGTTTGTACAAAATAATTTTAGTTACAATAAAATAATAAGGTTTATTAATTATGTAATAATTTCAATTAATTGTTATAAATAATTTTAATTATGTATAGAAAATAATTTAAATGTCTACAAATTGGATTATAAAATTATAGTTTTACATGTAAAATTTAATATATAGATAATATTATTATTAGACTTAAATGTTTTAGAAAAATAATTTTACTTTACAAGTAAAATATAGTCACATAACATTATAATAATATGGATAATAATTTCAAGTAGTAAAGTTGATTATAATATGATAGGCAATTTATTCTTTGGTTTAGTTTGTTTAAAGTGAAGTATAAGTTGAGACTATGTAATGAAATTTATAGTTTCTTTTGGTTTAGTTTGTTTAAAGTGAAGTATAAGTTGAGACTATGTAATGAAATTTATAGTTTTTTTTTTAATAATGAATGTAAATTTTATATATATTATAATATGATAAGTAATTTATTTATTTTTTGTTTATAGTGTAGTATAATTTAAAACTATGTAGTGAAAGTTTTAGTTTAGTTTTGTATAGTAAATGTAATAAATATATATATGGGATTCACTATTTGTTTGAGGGTTACTCCATTTATATGTCAACATTTTCTATTTTAACACTAGAATAAAAATATGCCTTTATTATACAATCCACACATTTATTACAAAAGGTTTATCAAAAACAACATGTCATTTACAAAGTGGGTGGGGAGAGAAACAATCATTCCTTGCAATTATCTAAATTAGTTTTTTTTATCATTTTGAAAATAACTTAAGTGATTATAGTAAAAATTCAATTTAAATACATCTAAAAAGTATAATTTTTTAGATGAAAATATTACGAATTGTTTTTTCATAAATATAAAAAATATAGTATAATAGAATACAATAAATAATAGTAATTATGTAGTAATTTTACTTGCTTGCAAAGTGTTTTATAAGTACTATAGAGGTTTTAATTGTATAATTGAATAAGAATTTTAATTTGTTGATAAATGTAAAGGATAATAAATTATGTTAAGATTTTAATTTTTGTGAAGTGTAATATAATGTAGTATATATTAAGGTAATGATTTTTTTGGATACCCATAACACAATGCTTTTTTATGTAACAAAACGATAGTAGATGTTGTAAAGCCAAGTATGATTAATATAAATGTGATATGATAATTTTAATTTTAAAATTCAATATATGTAATATGATAATTATAGTTTTAGTTATAAAGTGTGATATAAATTAATAGTAATATTGAAGAATAAATTAAATAATGAATATTTAGAAGTTAGTTTTATTAGAAGTATATATTATATAATATAAATTATAAATAATATGAAGTATTAAATTTATTGTAATATATATTATAAATTGATTGTAAAATATAGTATAAGTTAATCATAATATAACTCAGTAAATTTATTATAAAATCTATTATAAATTAATTATTGTGTAAATAATAAATTTATTCTAAATTGTACTATAAAATAAAATTTGTAGTAAATATAATTTTAATTTCAAAGTATTATAATATTAAATATGGTGTGATAATTTTAAATTAAAGTTTAATATAAGTTGGTATGAGGTATTCTAAATTGTAAAATAAAATACGTGGTAAATTTAATTTTAATTTTAAAGTATTATATTATTAAATATGGTCTAATAATTTTAAAGTAAAGTTTAATATAAGTTAATATCGGTATAGGGTTAAGTGTTCTATATGTTAATTTAATAGAAAAAATGACAAATTTAGATGGACATAAATTTAAGTTTAAATGAGAAAAGGGTTGAATTTAATAATTAATAGTATAGGTGAATGATAAGAAAATTTAAGTATAAATATTATAGATATAAATTTAGAGGTAATAATTTTAATCATTTTAGTTGCTCTATGTATAGGTATAAATCCATGATTTAGATAGTGTGCTTATATTTTTTGTTGTAAATTTTAATGAAGTATAAATTAATAATTGTTTTAACTAATTAGGTTCTTTACTTCTTACATGTAAATTTTAGTTTATAAATTAATAATGTTATTTTTTTGTGTGTAAATTCTAGTGTATAAAGTAACGTTGCAAATATAAATCTAGTAAATTTGGTTTTAAATTTGAGAAAATAACTTAATGAGGTATGTTTAATCACATAGATCTTGTGCTGACATTTTAGAAGAAGAAATGAGGTGCTTGTCGCATACCCTTAATTTTTATATAAAAAATTGGCTTATAATTTACTATTCTTACTTGTCGCATACCCGTAATTTTTATAATAAAAAAATTGGTTTATAATTTACTATTATTACTTGTTGCAACATGTTTTTATTAGTCATAGCGTACTTTTTACTTGTTCGCGAGGATAAGATTAACTAGAAATTTTGATGGTTTGACGACATGGCTTATCGTCCGCTCGATGTTGACTCCATTTAAAACGACTACTTGGTCGCATCCTTTGCCAAGGTGATGTAAATGTTTTGAATCCTTAAGCAATTCAGTTTGATTATATAGGATATAAAATCCTAGACTTGGACCTTTAGTCCCAAGCTATACTATTTTACATAATCTTATGTGTTTTATGTTCAAGTTTTTAACTCTAAATCAAAGTCAAGGAAAAGGGGGTGCACCCTTGTGGCTTACATGTGTTGGGAAAAAGTATGGAAAGGTAACTTAGATTAAATTTTGGTTACACACTTTAGTCGAAAAGAGCTCACTCCATAGGTCTATCGACTCCCTTCGACGCAATCTCGCTAAACACCGATCCGAACAAGTTTTACCCTATCTAGCAACACATACAGAGCAGATGCATTCTCACTCGAGATGTTTGAGGGAGGGTTGTAGGAACCACATTTTCATAGAAGGAAGAGGACTTGCACACTATGACTCACTATGTTGCAGGGATACTCATAGATCCATGGGTTACACATATCATGCATCATATTTATTTATCATCATTCACAGTAAACTTAATTATCACATCAACATAATTCATATCATCTTAACAAAGAAATCAACATAATTAAACCCAACACACATAAAAAATTCGCATAATTTAGACATGGAAAATTACAGATCGCACTATTACATATTCAACAGATACGCATAAAAATATAGGAATTCCATCATCAAAACTATCCTTATATTATCTTCAAAATCATCAAAACATCCCTTGGTTCGAATCCTCAAACGAAAATCTCATTCATCTGTAGATCACATACCAACAAATTACATTCACCAGATCATAGTACTCAGAATCCTTCTCCTACAAGTGATGATCTACTGACTATGATCCTAATTCTATTTATAGGCTTGCATATTTACAAAATGGTTCACATAGGTTGACTCTCTAACTAATTTGGACCAAAAATTCTAACTAACATGACCAAAACGACCACAGTTGTCAGTATCTTTCTCCTACACAGTTGACTTTTTCACTTATTGATATCTTCTTTGTCGCACCTTGCATGTCTAATCCCCTTGAAAACATTCCCCCCAACACAAACTTGTGGCTTGTCCTCAATCCATGTCATCTAAACATAGATGGTTCGTTCAACTTGGCCTTGAAACTATCATGCTCTGTCCGAACCTGTTCGACTTGTTCCTTGATCTTTGCACTGAGTGTTGTGCACTCCTCTACCTCTTATTCTATTGGGTGTTCCTTATAAACCTACACTACATTGGTTCATGCTTCCTTGGAGTTCATACATCTCTCCATATATTTGAGTACCCATTGCTTTGCAGTGTCCTCGAACTCATCCAACTGAACAATCCTCCTTTGGTGTCTTTCCCACGCCTTGTTGACTCATTACTGCAATGCTTTTAGATTGACTGCCTTGGAGATCTACACAATTAGGGGCATATTCTTAAGTGATCCCATTAATTCTTTTAGCTTTGCTTCCACATCACTAAGCTGCATACCTAATTGTTGTAGCGGCTCGTCCTGAACCATGCTCATCCAAAATTGAGTCGTTGCTTCGGTAATGGAGTGGGAAGCTTTTTCTAGCTCTTCAATATGTGCTTTTGCATATTCTATTTTACTCCTGCGCTCTGCTATCAACTCTGGTGGTGTACTCAGCACTACGCATTCTTGCAATTCCTCATTCTCCTTCAAATCGGCGACTATTTTTCTTAGTCGCAATACCTTCACTTCTACAAACATCTTCGTGGTGATGTCTAGAATCTCTTCACATGTGATTGATATTTCCATCTCTAGTTTCTTCCTATCATCAACCTCCTTGGTCTTTTCAATCACCACCATCTCTAGCTCTATTTTCATTCAGTCCATCTTTTCTTCTTCATATGCTATATGCTCTCACGACTTGACCAATTGGTCATGCACTATCACCTCGCAGTCCTAGATCTCATGACTTGCCACATTCTACACTCTCGTCATCATCTGCATCGATAACTCATTAACATTGAGGCTGATCAAGTCAAATTTATGCAATGTGGTGTCATCGTATTCATATCCCATTGAAAGTGCTTTTGACAGAATCTAAATTATCTGCATTGTTTGGACAACACTTACTTCGAATTCTTTTTGTAGAAAATATGTCTATGGAACCATTTTATCTACTACAACATTCATGAGGGATTGCAACAATCCCTTCACCTGGTGAAAATATTCCACATCATGTTGCTTCACCTACGCTTGACTCTCACTGGTCATTGTAGTAATGGCGACCAGTATCTGACTTACTTGTTCATATGAAAGCTTCAATGTATTGCTTCTTTCTCCTTGTTGAAATATGAACTTTGGCCACACCTATTCGTGTTGCCTCTCCATATATGAATCTGACAGATTTGTCGATGATTCCTCTTGTGACTCCTCATCAAAGTCCTTCACTTTCCACTACTCAGCTAGAATGAATAGTGGTAATCCTGCTTCTGTGTTCGAAAACTCATCAATGTTGACAAAAACCTTCCATTCTAATGGCCATTCATCAATAATGGCATTGAGCTTCTCATTAGTCATCTTAAAATGCATCACTAACCAATGGTGTTCTGCATCATGACTTTCATGGATGTGTATCGCATGTGGGCCAATTGTGAATGGCACCAACCTTTGATAATTGATCACAGCCTCATCTGTAAGGAATGTTACCTTCCCTACTGCTTCCCATAGTCCATCATAATATAAGTAGAACTGAACATTACAATCTATTTGGTGCACCTTATCTTCGAGCGCCTATATATTTTGATACCATGCTCCTCTGCATGTTTTGACCGCTTTGATGCCCATCCCTTGATAATACTTGGGTTCCATCCAACCCACCAGTGTGATTAGTATCAATAACCATGAATAAGCAAATGGCGTTTTTCCCTCCTATGCCAATACAACATCTTCCATCAATTGGTTCAACAAAAATAGATCCCAATTCATCTGAACTCCTACTACGCATTGCTCCACACAGGTGATAACTCCTTATGTGCACTGGTTTGATCTAATTTTGTGCACAATTTTTACATCCAATAGCTTTGTTTTGAATCAAATTGCCTTGTCATTAATAGTTTCAATGACGTATGCTCTCTTGTCACAAACTACATCATATTTCTTCTTCATCCTTGTGACCAACCTTTTGTCATTGTATTTACCTCTGAAATACTAGGAAAAATTGACACCTACCTTGGGAAGGATGGTGATATATGAGATCAAGTTGATCGTGATGGGTACTTTTTTATCCAACCATAGATAACCTCCAGGGAAGAATGACAACAAATTCTTCATGCATGTGTTAACTTCTACTAAGCACCTAAAATGTGGCATGTGGGTACTGGCCAACATCTTTGACTGCTACAACCCCAATTCACATTCTGTCAGTTCTCTAGTGATAGGACCAATGTCACCATGTGCTTGATGCTCATGTGTCTGCTCAGTGCATTCTAGATATGCCAGAATGTCATGATCACTATACTACAGCTTCTGTAGGTGCAGAACAATGTTCATTATAACATGCACCCCCTTCGGTGTTTCCAACATCTTGATATTGAATCTTTGAATCTTTGTTATATGAACTATCGTTGTATCTGGTTTTCACGGTGGTACATATCCGAGAATGTTAGCAACTGTCGGCCCTTTCCTCAATGTGGAGTCCTCTGATCCCATCGTCGATGGGATGAATTTTGCCTCTTCTATCGTGGTTGAACTACAAGTTGATTTGGTTCTTTGTTGCAGAGAAGTTAGCTGATTTGCACTCCTCTTCTTTCTAAGTGGTAATGATAACACATATTGAATATATGGCCTCTCCTCTGCTATCATTACACTCCAATAGTGATCCCTATTTTCTACCGCTTGAAATGATTTGGGCCATAACTATCTATTTATCTCTCTTTCACTCTTTGTTGCTCTCCAAAGCTTTCCTTTGCTCATATTATCACAACTGTCACAATGGTTCAATACATTTCCACTTGGTTGATTATTATAGCCTTCATTGCACCCGTGCAAATGATTTCAATCATCATAGCCAAATCCTTCGAATATTGACCAAATATGTCCTTGATTCTGCAAATATAACGGTATGATTTCTCCATAAATGTGCATCTTGTCCACTTGCATCATTTCTCATTGGGTTTAATTGTTGCAATTATTACCTGATTTTACTACGTCTCACATTGTATGGTATCGCCAAGCTCCATACTTGCTACGATTTCTTTCTCCTTATAGTGTTTTATTTTTTTTTATTTTTTTTTTTACATTTATTTTTTTTCTACGTGGCTTATCAGTCATGGTGTCGCACTTGGATATCCCTATAGGGATTTAGTTGGATTCCATTTACTAGATTCGGTAGTAACTATCCATCTAACTGGTGCAATTGCACCGCACCTCCATCGGTGATGAAATGAATCACATAATCTCCTAAACAATGCATTTGTAGCTTACCTATATTCTTCACAAACTTGATGTCATATACGAGAACCATATATCTATGCTGGAATTACTTCTCTTTCGTGTGGAGGTAGTGCCATGCCTTCTGTTGATCCTTTCCCACTCATTGATGGAAACCTACGATGAATCAATCTTCCTCAAGCTATAAAAACTATGTCAACCATTCTTCAACCATTCCTTCATCGCTTATGCATGTTGCTGCCACTATGCGCAGGATGGGAATAATGTAATCCATCGGCATTACTGATTCTTGGTCATAGACCACCTTTAATGGCATTTTTCCTGTCAATCTCTTATATGTTATTCTTTATGCCCATAATATTGTACGGATTTTCAAATCCCAATAATCATGATTTGCATTGCATACCTTGGTTAGCACATGTTCCAATACCTTATTAAATGCCTTGACTATTCCATATGCTTGTGGGTGATATGGGGTACTCTTTTTATGCTGGATCTAAAATTCCTCAGTCATTGTGCTAATAGTGTGATTGATAAAGTGGCTCCCTTGATCATTCATCATTATGTTGGGACAGCCAAATCAAGTAACTACATTGTCAAATATAAAATTGGTTGTTGTCACAGCTGTACAATCTGTCACTAGTGTTTCTTCAACCCATCATGTCAAGTAGTCTGTCGGAGTGATGATATATTGTGCACACATCCATTTTCCTGTAGGATTGATGGATCCCACGAAATCCACTGCCCATTTATCAAATGGTTGTATTGTGATCTGAGGTACAAGTGACATCTTTCGCTGTCATGATGACTTTCCTGTCCTTTGACATACGTTGCAAATTTTAGCATAGTTTGCGACATCACTGTGCATTGTCTACCACCATAAACCAGCTCATAGTATCTTTCTTGTGGTTACACTCCCTTTGTAATGTCCTCCTACAATTACATCATGCACCTCAACCAATATTCTCTCCTATTCAAGCAGTAGAACGTATGGACACATAAATTCATCCGACCCCATATTGTAGATATGTCCTACAATTAACTAAAAATACGTAGCTTTGAATACTAGTTGCTTCTTCTGAATGGTGGTGAATTCCTTCGGTTATTTACCTATCATAAATAAATGGATAATTTTCTCATAATGGTCATCTACCATTCTAATCTTAAACAACTGCACAACAGGTAGACCATCCTCGATGCTTCTTGGTTCTTCACCTGTCTCGATCCTTGACAAATGATCGGGTCCTGCATTCAACCGTCCTGGATTCATGATGATATCAAAATCAAACTCTTGGAATAGTAGTAACCATCTACAAATACCCCGCCCCCAACACAGGCTTGTTGGTCAAGTACTTTAGTGTTGAATTATCCCTAAACAATTTGAAGTGTCCTCCCAATAGGTAGTGGTGCAATTTTCATAATGCATAAACCATCTCCAATCCTTCCCTCTCTATTGTTGTGTAGTTCATTTCCACAATATACAACTTCCAACTTGCAAATGTGATTAGGTGAACAATCGCTCCTTCCCCTGGCTACGCCAAAACTACTCCTAATGCAACCGATAAAGCATCGACATGGACGTGAAACTCCTTCGTCCAATATGGAAAGAAAAATATTGGTACTTTGATCATCTTCTACTTTAGAGTACCAATACTTCTCTGAAATTCATCATTCCATTTGAACTTTTCATCCTTGTTCAACTATTTCTCCATTGGTGTTGTGATTGTTGCATATTCCCTTATGAAATTTTGGTAATACACCATGTAACCCAATGTTTCCCTAATTTATTTCACTCTCGTTGGTGTAGGTAGGCCAACAATTACCGCAATCTTGGAGGGATTGACCAACATACATTCCTTGCATACAATATGTCCCAACAAAATCCTAAATGGAGCACAATATATACTCTTCTTCAAATTCAACTAGATTTGGTGTTGTTGACATATTTCTAACATCAGTCGAAGGTTTTCAATGTGGTATTTTACCAACCAATAAACGGTTCAGTCATCCATGTATACTGCCAGGAATTTATGAATGAAGTATTTAAATGCAGAGACAACTATCCTTGAGAATATCATAGGTGCATTATTGAGACCAAACGATATCACCGTGTATTGAAAACATCCCCACTCTGTTACGAAAGTGGTCTTGTCTCTATGTTCCTTCGCAATTTTTATATGACCTGGTAACCTAAAAATCCATATATGAATGAATAGATCTCTTTTCTTCTGAAGCCTTCTATTAACTTGTTAGTGAATGTAGTTGGGAACACATCATGAAGAATTACATCATTCAAATTCCTTAGGTCAACAAAGATCTGTATTTTCCCCATATTCTTATCTTGAACAACCATTGAAATCATCCAATATGACTCTTCCACAGGTTCAATGATGCCACCATCCAACATCCTATCCAGTTTGGCCTTGAAGCGTTCCTTGTATCGTGGGTTCAATTGATAAGGACGTTTCTTCACTGGTTTCACATCGGGATTTAGAGGGATTTTCATTTCTCCCAATTTTCTTGAAATCCCTTTCATCTCAGCAAATTTAGTTAGAAAAATATCTTGGAACTCATGTAGAAGGTCAGTTATCTTCACCATAGTTGCCTCATGACACTAATCCCCCACATTGGTGAAAAGTGTGTCCTCTTTTATCCTAATATTGAACTTTTTTATCTTAAGTGGTTGTTGGACTTTGTCGGATGGTATTTATGGTGCTATGATATCCCAACTTCTCTCTAATTATGCAATGTTGATATCCCATGGGTCATCCTCATCAACGAAATCTCTTGTCACATTGTAGCATTTTGTCATCAACTATGTTACTAGCATCTCTTGTGATCTCATTGGTAATTCCACTTGAACTATTTCCAACACGATATTGGGCATGTGTCGAAGTGCGCTATGTATGACCAGGTCGTCATTCGCAAAACTCAATGTATGACTAAAGCTGACAATCAATTATTCCCATGTTTTAATCTCCCTTCATAGATCTACTGACACATACCATCTCCCTGGTATTTCATGCAATGTATGGAAAAATGCATGTACCCATTCCTCCTTGGGATTCAATACCCATTCAGTTTCACATGCGACTATATGATCATTGTGATCGCTCCTTCCATTGTACTTATTTCCTTGGTAGTTCTATGCTTCCCCAAATCAAACTTCCATTAGTATGCGACATATTTTCCAATATCCTATGGAGCTCTTATGTGTATCCCACCACCTTGTCAAAGTAGCCTTCAGTGATTCCTCCAGCTCCAAGAGTCGTTGATGCTCTAATACTTCATCCTTGAATTCACTAAGAAACCCAACCAAGTTAGGTAGCCCTTCATATTTCAATAGTTTGACAACTTCTATTATGACCCAGCATAGTGATTAAGTGACTCGCCCATATTTTCTGACTGATACTTCATGTAACCAGTTCTTCCAGTTCTTTAGTGCATTGTCAGAGTCTGATGATGTAGAGCTAGTACTTCACCATCCTATATCTCCATTTGTGGTAGGATGGATGTAGTCTTCAGAAACATTATAGGTATTATGCCATCCTCCCACAAATTCCTCTTTCATAGGTTTGACATATCTTCGACCTTCACTGGGATCTAATGTGGCAATGATCTACATTTCACGATTCTCAAAATTCATTTCTCTTTTCTTGAAGTTGATAACCACCATATTTTCATTTTCCCATCCAATCCCCAACAACACAGGATATGAGCTACTTTAATAAACTATATCAATAAAGTTGAGGTCTACATAGGTCTTCAATCCCTCCACTTTGATGAGTAGGTGTGGTACTCTTCCCAATTGGTGACACCATGGCATGATTTTCCAGTTGCAGTTGTATAGGGGACCAAACCAACTGTGGTTTCCCCATCCTTTCCCATGTTTACTTTGTCAATATTTTTATGTCTAATCCTAGATCTAAGATGACTGGCTCAACATCATAGTCACTGATATGGATGTTCATTCTTGATTTTTCTAAGCCCACCTGCTCAACTCCATATTACCATGGTAATTTAGTAGCCTTGATGCTCCATAGCTTAACCATTTAACATTAATACATGTTTATCTAAGTCTTCCAATACTTGATTAACAACCTTACACATCCAAAATTCTAAATATCCTCATGACTTGATACTTTTAGTATCTTCCATAAACATATGTAAATAATTCTAAAAAATCTATGAACCAATTTCCTTATCAACGACATGCCATTTAAATAACTAGTCATTCTGAAAAAAGTTATAGTTACCACACTCAAGTAATTCAGTATGAATTCACAACTCTATTAACTTTACCTATTACCTTTCTTATTTAGTATATCCTTGGCATATCAACTTATCTAAACTATGTTTTTCCATAAATGCAATTTATTAATCAAATCACAACATTTTTCTAACCCTTTTACAATAATCAAGGAATCATATTTATTCTAGATGTTACCTTTTACCATCGAAGAATTTATCTTTTATTTTTGCTTATCTTACTGACTCCTATGTGGCAGTATTTCTTGTAACCATGCATACCTGCATACATTTCTCACAATTCCTTGCCATACATTATTTACATCAAAATATTCTTTGTCAACATGAACATGTGTTATACAACTTGACGAGTACTTTATACTCAAAATGAGAACTCTAGCCATAAAACTCCTATTTTGTGAAAAAAAACACCAAAAACACCTACAAATTAAAAAGTGGTGCTATCGATAGCACCACTTTTTTTTGGGGGGGGGATAAAAATGTGGACATGGATGCAAAGGGAATAAGAATTGAATTCGGTGATGGCAAATTCCTAATGTGACCAAAAGGAAATACAATAGATGACGCAACAGTAATTAGAGAGAAAGAGGGAGGTGTGTACAAGTTGAAGGGACAACCTTAACAAGAATTGGTTCATGACTCCATAGAACCAAGTGAACTATGGCACAAAATGCTTGCACATGTGCACTATAGAGCACAATCGATTGCAAGCAAAGTAGTTTTGGGACTTCTAGAAATACATAAATAAAAAAAAAAACATGAAGGAATTTGAAAGGGATGTGTGTAAGGAAAGAATGTAAAGAAGACATTTCCCAGTAATGAAAGAAAATAAAAAGTAATACTGGATATAATCCATTCATATGTATATGGGCCTATGTCATCCATCTCATTAAGTAGGTATGTATACTATGTTTCCTTTATAGATGATTTCTCCCATAAAACTTGGATATATTTTTGAAATGGAAAAATGAAGTATTCAACAAGTTCAAGGAATTCAAATCCTTGGTCGAAAATCACACTGAAAGGAATATCAAGACACTGCGGTTAGATAATGGCTAAGAATTCACCTCAGAATAATTCAAGGAAATTTGCATAGAATCAAGGATTAAGAGGGAGTTGAGCACTCCATACAATCCTCAACAAAATGGCATTGCAAAATGAAATAACCGAACATTAATGGAAGCAATGAAAGAAATGCTACGTGATCCAGATCTTCTGATGCACTTATGGGAAGAATCGATAAGGAAAATTGTGTATGTATAGAACCGTAGTCCTCACCGAGTACTCAACAACAAGACTCCTTAATAGGATTTCTCAAGGGAGAAACCCAAAGTCATCCATCTCAGAATATTTGGATGTATATTATACATACACATCTTTATCCAAGCCGTGCCCAGGTGCATGTTGGGGACAACAATCGACTAAATGATTCGAGCTCTGTTATGGTGAAAGCATAAAGAGAATCAGCAAAGTAGTAAATACACTTAGATTGACATAGAGTATATGAACAGACAAAATGCAAGAATTTGAATGAATTTATTACTTTTTCTCCATGAAATATGGAGGAATCCTAAATGTGTATATTACATTGGTGTACATGCTTATATAGGATGTTGATATGCTTGGGTGACTACCCATTATGTTTAGTTACAAAAAATTTATAACCATTCAGAATTCCAACCATCGAGGCAGACCTCTCAAGGTGAACCTATCAAGATGGATCTGTCGAGGAAGATGAAGCAGTAGAAGTTCTAGACTTTGTCGAAGCTTGAAAACCTGCCAACTACTGGTTGGATCATTCCTTCTTCCTTAAGAAACAATGGTCTCCATTGTGTATTCATTCAGGTGAGGAAACTTGTTGGCTACTTCATTAGCAGAGTACCATTTTCCTTGTGTGGAAATTTGTCCAGCTTTATCCACTTGAAACAAGGGAATGGATTTCATCCTTGTATGGCATATGCGTCGTCCCACTATGGTATCACAAAGAAGAGGTTTCTAAAAATATGGATGGATGTCTTTGGGTTCTACTATCTGCAAGTCTTTTTATTCCAGCAATGGATCATGGTATGGTCAAAGTAGGTCTACATTGAAAAATGGATGTAGGCCAAGGAATGCAGGAATGTCGAGCTGAAAAGTGTTTTATCCAATCTATTTAAGGATACTATATGGAACATATCACAAAGGTTTCATATTTCTATATGGACCAGTGAAGCACTCATTATTTAGATGTAACCAGACCTAATACCCAATTTAAAATGAATGAGGAATACGATGCTTGTCGTGTCAGGACTTAGATTTTGCATTCGCTCATTGCAACATTTCTTGTTCTTGTTTCTGGATGTTGTAGATTTGATATTTGAAATTCAATGCTTTTTCCACTTCTCATCCTTAGAAGTCAGTGTCATTCAACTGTGTCGAGGAACTCATTAAGTTGATAGGAACTAAGGGTTGAAATCCATAACATATCTCAAATGGACTCTTTTCCATACAATTGTGTTGAGCATGATTGTAGTTGTGTTGTATGTATGGAATGTTGTCATCCCATGTTTAATGATGCTTATGGTTGTACATGCGAAGCAATTGTACGACTAACCAATTTACAACTTCCATCTATCTCTATGTTTGTCTGCAGATGGGAGGATGTCAACAAAGAAAGTCTCGTGTCGAGCTGTTTCCAGATATTTTTCCGAAAGGTGCTAAAAAATATAGCATCTCTATTGGAAATAATGGTCATCGGGAGACCATAATGTTTCCACACATGTTCAACGAAGAGCTAAGCAGTCTATTGTGATGTCCTAGTCTTCTTGCATGGTATGAGTATAGACATATTGGAAATTATGTCGACTACTACTAATATCATGTCATGTTGATGTTTGGTAGTAGGATATCCCATCAAGTAGTCCATAGAAATAGATTTTCATGGTCGACTAGGGACTGGAAGGGGCATGTACAGTCCTTACTGTCAATTCGACAATTTAGCAATGGGACAAACCACGCATGATCGAATGTACTTGTTGATGTCATATTTAAGTCAAAGCCAATATAAATACTTTTGGAGAATAAAAAGTGTTTTTGTGACTCCAAAATGTCATGCAGTATTGCTATAGTGCACATCCCAAATGAGCTTCTGTTGGTGCTCACAGGTTGGTATAAAAAGTTGTCCAATATTGTATAACAAGGTGTCTTTCAGGAAGTAGTCAGTAGTATAAAATGTGTCGATCTGAAGTTGTTGATAAATTGCAGAGAAGTCACAGTCTACTGAATACAATTGCAGCCAAGTAATGGTGTTGTAACCCTGCATACTCATCACTATAGATAATAGAGTAATGGGTGGTATACTGATACAATCGACTGTGGCATTGGATTTTCCTTTCCAATACTTAATTACTAGCTGAAATTGTTGTAGGTAATTAATCCACTTTATTTGTAAAGTTGTCTGTAGTTTTGACTGGGACGGAGCAAACTATAAAGGTTATGGTCAATGAGGATGATCGTTTCCTTGCCAAGAATGTAGTGTCTCCATTTGCTTAAGAGCTTGCACAATGGCGTACAGTTCCTTTTTGTACATCAAGTACCTTCTAACAGTGTCATTGAAAGTCTTGAAATGAAACGATACTAGGTGACCTGACTTAGTGATCACTACATCGAGGGAATAGTCTAATGCATCCATCTCAATCTCAAAGGGTTGATGCAAATCAAGTAACATAAATACTAGTGCATTACAAAGCTTGTTTTTTAGTTGCTCAAAATCATGTTGTTGTGTTAGTGCCCATTTGAAGAAAGTTTTCCCATTTCCTTTCATCAACTAATTCAAAGGCCATGTGATGTGGCTGAAGACAAGTATGAATCGTCAATAGAAATTTGTAAAACCAAGAAAAATTCTTATTTCATGAATGTTTTGAGGAATGGGCCAATATTTGAGGATTTTTACTTTTTTTAGGTCGACGTGAATTCTTGAAGAGTCAATTACATACCCCAAATATTTGACGTTGGTCATCGCAAATGATCATGTGTCCATGTTCAGATATAGTCGATGTTGTTGAAGAGCGTCGAATACTTGTCGAAGATGTTTGACATGTTCTTCCCATGATCAACCGAATATAAATATATAGTCGAGATAGACAATGACACATTTATCGATGAAAGGTGGTATAAGGTCCTACATGTATCTCATGAAGGTTACAGGTGCGATGGTTAAGCTGAACGGAATGAATAACCATTCAAACTATCCTTCCTTGGTTTTGAAAGTTGTTTTCCATACATAGGTGGAATTGATTGGAATCTGGTGGTATCCTGACTTAAGTTCGAGTTTTGTAAATAACTTAGCACCTTTTAGATTGTCGATGAGTTCATCAATCCATGGAAGAGGGTATCTGTTCTTCACTTAAATTTTCTTGAGATCACTATAGTCGATGCACATGTGCTAAGTCCCATCTTTCTTTGTAACTAAGATGATTGGACTTCCACAAGGACAGGAGTTAGGGAAGATATGACCCTTGTTGATCAAATCCTAGATTTTCCTGTGAATCTCTTCATTTTTTAGAATGAATCTTCTGTAAATAGATGCATTAGGTAATGAAGAACCAGGAACAAGTAAAATGGAGTGTTTTACCTGACAGTGCAGAGGTACTATGTTTGGTGCTTGAATTATGTTCTGGTATTCCTCAAGAATGTTTTTGATCTGTTGTTGTTGTTTGGAGCTGCGTTGGTCGGTGATTCGACTCGTTGCTGCAGTATTCCTGGAATGCTGAGGCTTTATCATGATTAATGCAAAATTTTGAGCATGATTGATAAGATTCTTCATTTTTTTGACAGATATCATAGAAACTGATTATGTGGGTTGTCACTCTAGTATGCCATACCATTGATTCCATATTTTGGCAATCCCATTCTGAGACCATGATTGATATGTATCATTTGGATCACATAGGTAGGGTTTACTGAATAGGGTGTTGGCTACAAAAAGAAGTGCCACGTTATAGAGTACTTCGTCTTCAAAGGGATTAATGAAGTACATGAGTTTTCATTATAGTGTGACCCTTAGTTCATGCCTATCCTTCATCCAACCTATATTGTAAGGCTGAGTATGTGGAGTGGTGACAAGACCTAATTTCTTCACAAGATCTTCAAAAACAAAGTTCTTCTGGCTACCATTATCCAACAGCCAATTGTAATGGATTTTTTTGAACCCATATCTATGTATGGAATAGTATTTTTCAGTCCTCCTCATCTATGATGTTTGAGACTGTCGGAGTGGTCGAGATCGAAGCCAAAAGGGTTGATGCATTTGGATAAAATTCTACCAGGGTTCTATCGGACAAGTCAGATGTTGACAATTTTTCCAAAAATGTCTTCTGAGCTTTGCATTCTAATGTATCATGCCATGCTAAACTGTGATAATCACACCATTTCTTGGTAGGAGCTTGCTTGTTGCGATCCCTCTTGTCTTTATGAAAGTTCTTATTTTGATGATTGGGATTTGGAGGAGTCAGCTGAGATGGGTTCTTGAACATGTTGGAGTCGACTGGTGACTTCTTGTCGGATGTTCGACCTATTGGCCTATTTCTGAAATGTGCTTTTCCTTTATTTTTAGCTTAAATCTTGCTGGTGTAAGGATGTAAACTCCATCTCTTGTTGAATGTACGGGGATAGAACGCTGACATAATTTAGTAAAATCAATTTCTCTTCTTCTTGGATGCCAAGTCTAGCCATGAGTTGATAGAACTCATTAGTGTAGATCTGTATGGACTGGTCTTTCCATTTCCTTATTTTTTTCCACTTCTTATACTATTGTTCAAGATAATTGGGCAGGTAGAACTCCTTTTAGACATATTCGACAAATTTTACCCATGTGTCGATGGGGTCTTCTTCTTTTTTCTATTTTTGTCAATAGATTATCTCACCAGTAGTGTACAAAGGTTGACATCTTTAAGGATGTAATGGTGACATTTTCCACTTCAAAGAGTTGATTCACTGCATGGTAAGATTCCATTTGTTGTACCCAATTATCGATGGATTCCATGTCAATCTTTCCTTCAAGGTTCGGTATGTCCAGATTCATTTACATTTTGAAGGGGTTGTTTTTATAGGAGTGATGTCATGTCATGGATTCCCTAGAGTTTGAAGTGACTCACATGAGAATCTCACTAAACTGGGTGAACATTTCAGTCCACTGGCGAGCCAGTTCTTCTTCTTTGAGTTGCTATGTCTTGTCAATTGCATGTCTATTGTTTGCTTCTTAGGCTGTCTTTTTTGAAGTTGAAGGAAGTGTCTGCTTGAGTTGTTGAGTTTGCAAGTGTGCTTGAATAGGAATAAGTTAAATAACTTTGATGTAAGTGCCTATTTAACTTAAGCTCTGGACAAGATCTTCCTCTGATACCAATGATACAAGATGTGCCTAGGTGCACACTAGGGACAATAGTCGATTGAATGAGTCAATATTTGTTATGGTGGAAGCATAAAGAGAACCATAAAAGCAGGAAATACACTTAGGTTGACAAAGAGTATACGAATAAACCAAATGCAAGAATTCAAACCAATTTATTACTTCTTCTCCATGAAATATGGAGGAATCAGAAATATGTATATTACATTAGTGTACATGCTTATATAGGATGATGATATGCTTGGGTGACTACCCATTAGGTTCAGTTACAAAGAAGTTATAACAGTTCAAAAGTTGAATCATCAAGGCAGACATGTCAAGGCGAGCCTGTCGAGGATAACTTATCAAGATGGATCTGTCGAGGTGGACCTGTCGAGAAAAAAATATCAAGGTAGGAGAAGTAGTTGAAGTGCTATATTTTGATGAATATTGACAACTTGCCAACTATTGGTTGGATCACAACTCAAAGGAAAATAAAACCAAGCTCGATCATTCAGGAAGGAAGGGAATATTTGTAGGATATAGTGGAACTTTACTTATTATACTTCCAAGTACTTAAGAATATCGAAATCATCAAATATGTAACATTTGATGAAGACTCAACATACTCCAGATCCATAAAACTACCTATTATAGAAGTATAAGAACCTGAAGCAACAAGATTCCGAGACAATAATAAAAGAAACAATTCTAGAATAACATGAAGATCAAGACCTAGAAGAACCACAAGAGCCTGTAGAACCACTTCACGAGAAGAACACCCATAAGAGAAAACCATCATGGGCACGAGAGATAATACAATATGTAGAAAGGTATGGCGCTCCGTATGGGATGTATAAAGAAACAAAAATACCTAAACCATAAAACAACTATGTGTCCCTACTATGTGACATCATTGATAAAGAACCTTCCAACTATAAATAGGCTACAGAAAATAAAGAATGGAAGGATTCCATGATCAAGGATTACCAATTGATTAAGAAGAATGGTGTCTAGGAGATAGTACTGAGACCGGAAGGGAAGTATGCCGTGACTTCAAAGGGGATATACAAGATCAAGCATGTTGTAGATGGTAGCATTGAAAAATACAAAGCAAGGTTTGTGGTGTGTGGCTTCTCCCAGAAAGAAGGCATAGACTACACGGAGACATAGACATTTGCACACATAGAGAGATACACTTCCATCAGATCTATAATTTCATTGGATTCAGTAATGAAATGGAAGGTACAACAAATAGACATCAAGATAGCATTCTTAAATGTTGTAGTCAAATTCTGAGGAAGTGTATGTGGAGAAACCACTAGGATTTGAGACACACGATAGGCTAATACAAGTGGAAATTGAAGAAATCCTTATATGGATTGAAACAGGAACCTAGGACATGGTACGATAGGATGGATAGATTGTTGAAGAGATTATGATTTACCAAGAGTAAATAGGATTCCAACCTTTAATTCAAGGTTAAAGGTGGAAGATCGATGATGCTACTGCTATATGTTGAT
The DNA here is from genome assembly GCA_001517045.1 of Pseudotsuga menziesii. Lineage (NCBI taxonomy): Eukaryota > Viridiplantae > Streptophyta > Pinopsida > Pinales > Pinaceae > Pseudotsuga > Pseudotsuga menziesii. The sequence continues at coordinate 20,191 of LPNX010418422.1, forward strand.
GACTTATTTATGACAAGAGATGACAAACTCATTGTAGATGCAAACATAAAGTTAGACACTAATTTTGAGAAGAAATACCTAGGAATGATGCACTATTCTTAGGCATGGAAGTGTGGTGGAGTACAGATGGGAAATTCCTTAGTCGAGGAAAGTATGTAGTGGATATTATGAAGAGATTTAGAATGTTGGACTGCACGGTAACTATACCTATGGAAGAAAACTTGAAGCTACTGTGTGATGCTTCATTAGAGACAATTGATGTCACAATGTATTGTCAGATGATTGGTTCATTTATGTATCTAACAAATATGAGACGAGACATATGCTTTGTTGTGAACACTATGAGCCAATTCCTAATGGATTTGAGACATGTTCACCCGGTAGCTACAAATCATGTATTGAGTTACCTGAAGGACAGTTGATTACAGGCTCAAGTATGTTGTGAATCAGAAGATTAATATGCACGGTTATGCTGATTCAGATTGGGCAGGATGTGCCACTGATAAGAAGAGCACTTTAGGATGTTGCTTCAGCTTAGGATCCTGTATTATCTCCTAGTTTGGAAAGAAGCACTCTTGTGTTGCGCTAATTATAGCCGAGGAAGAATATGTTGTAGCTTGGTCAGCTAGTTGTGAGGTAGTATGGCTTTGAAATATACTTTGTTATTTGTTTGATCTCGAGTTAGAGGAGACTTGTCTCTTTTATGACAACCATATTTGTGTGAAGTTGTCATAGAATTTGGTGTTCTAAGACAAGTCAAAGCATATTGAGATCAAGTATCACTATATCCAGGATATGGTGCAAAGAGGAGCAGTGAACCTCCAATATGTGGCAATAGACGAGCATATAAACGATGTGTTGACCGAGTCGTTTTCCAGAGTAAAGTTAGAATAATTCATAAAAATACTTAATGTTATCCATATGGAGGTCCCTAGAAAGAGGGAGTGGAAAGATATTTCATGGTGGTAGATGCAGGTTGTTCTCATACGTAATTTTTCCTTACATGCTTCCACGCTAGTGATGACGAGAAGATAGGAAGACATAGATGTAGTAGAATGATATCTCATAGGGGAAGGAATATAGGTTGTCCCTATATATAATCAGTCCTAGTGTAGTACGCAGTTTGTCCTGGGATGTAATCAGTCATGTCAGGTCATTCCCATATGTAATGAGTTCTGGCATAGTATGCAGGTTATCCCTAGATGTAATTAGCCCTAGAAGTTTTCTCTTGGATGTACTAAGTCCTGGCATGGTACATAGGTTTTTCCTTGGATTTTATGATTCCTTGAGGTTTTTCTTGGACATAATGAGTCCTGACATGGTATGCAAGTTGTATTTATATGTAATAAATAATTATGTGTTCCCATGTTGGACACAATGAGAGGTCACAAGGCACTTGGTGTGCACCTAGGATATTCTCGCATAGTGGTAGATGTAGGTCATCGCTCATACGTAATGAGTCTTGGAATGCTCCTATGTTGGTAGAATGCAGGTGGTATGTGGCATTTATTTGGGATATGCTCTGTGTGTGATGATGATATGATCTAGATACAATGTGATGATTGTAGGAGACTTAGGTGATTGCAATGGAAATGTAATGTATGTTCCTAGGTTATACCTATGCGATGGATTGATCATGGATATAATGAAGACCTATATGAGGACTAGGCCTACACCCAAAATGAAGCAGGGTTGGCTCTATAGAAACTTCCTATGATATATAGATCCAACATATGTCACTATTCAATGATCGATAATATGATTACTATGATAGTAGTGACTTTGATTATTCAACAATGATGACATGACCAGATGTGTTGATAATTGTGGCAAGAGAATATCTTCCTAGGTAAGAGGGGGTGTTGTTGTATTTGTAACTTTAGAAAATATTCTGATGTATATTATCATTGTATATTGTTGTACCCCCACCGAATATGGGTTTTCCTCCTTTCAGGATGTTATTATTGTACATGGTCATTGAGGTAAACCCTTCATTGTAAGTCGAAGTAGTAGTCCCCAAGTTGAATATAATAAAATATATTTTTGAGTCCCCTAAGTGAAGTTGTCCCTGATAGGGTAAGAGGTTAGCCAATTCAAGTTATTAGGTTAGTCACTTGAAGTGTATAAATATGGAGGCACCCTCCCTCTTTTATTCACATGAGGGGAGAGAGAGAGAGAGATGCAGAAGACTTCTTATTTTTGGGTTTTTCCATCTTGTGATATTGTCTTAGTGATGGAAATATTTTGAGGAAGTTTATGGGGTTTTATCCTTTATGGTCTCCCTGAGGAAAATGTTTGTGTCTTATGTATCTTCTATATCTTATACATCTTGTTGTGCTTGTTATCCTTTCAGATAAATATCCTAATCAATTTGAATAAGATTAGAAAAACTAACACAACATTCCTTCTATTATTTTGCACTAATTATCATCCTCACTTTTAATATTCTTCAACATTAATCAAATTTTCATTCTTTAAACCAGTATTTAAAACCTTTTTTATGTTCATCATAAACTAGATGGAATCCCTAGTTTTTGGTCGCCATTTGATAACCTCATGTCTTTTAGGAAAGGTGTAAATATTTTTGGCTTAGGAGTTATTTAATATAACATACCTTTACCAAAGGTTTTTTACATTGACATTTCTTCTAAATCTCCTATTTCTTTGATATTTGATACATCCTTGTTCTCAACTTTAGTTGTTTGTTCATTTTAATTGTCTTCTACAATTTACTCTGTAGCAGGTTTCTCTTTTACATATGATTTTTCAACCACATTCTCTACCTCTAATTAGGTTTTCCTTTTGTAACCTTTACATTTTTTTATAATATATATAATTTCCCTTGTGAATAATTTTCCCAATGTGCTCAAAATGACCAAATTTCATCTCTAGGTATATGGATACAACTGATTCCAAACTCGTCCAATTACTTTCAAAATTGGTGAGGAAGGTCATGAGGGGTGATGGGACACATTGAAACATATATCAGACATATAATCAATTGATATACCCAACCATGGTATACAATTTCCAAAGGAATAAGTTTTGGGACAAGACTAGTCAATTTGGGAGGTGGAAATCCCCCCTAGGTCCTGGAACAAAACTCTTCCAAACACTATACAACCTCCACTGATGGTTGGTATAATACTTGGATGATTTATAAGACATTAATTAAATTATATTTTAATCATTATATTTTTTTTTTGGGTCTAACAGGTATCCAAGAGAGCTCAGGGAATTTACTAGTAATTTTGAGGCTCAAACCCCCAATGGTAGATGGATCCAAATAGCTCCAAATGATCTCAAATTGTACCAGAAGGTGTATAAATGATTTTAATACATAAAAATGGTTTTTATATTTGTATTTAAACCATCAAATTACTTTTTCAACTCACTTTGGAAATGTGGTCAATGTATTGAGTTTTACGAGCAACTTGAGGTTCAAATCCTCTATGGGTAGATGATGAAAATGACTTTCCAAATGCACTCAATACAACTAGAATTTATGAATGGAATCATGGGAAATATAAATTACATTAAAATTAACCCATATTAATCACCATTAAACTTTTAATTTCTTCTATAACTCCCTTAAATCAGATGCAAAAAGACTAGTTTCAACCTTGGGGGAAATGATAGGCAATATTATCCAAATTCTATGAAACTCAAAAAAATGACTCCAAATTCTTATGTAATGAAAATTTAACTCATATAATACATCAATAACATTCCATTCATCCATAAACCATCAGTATTTTAGTTATCCATTCGAATCCATCAACATTACATTGGTTCAGAACAAGGTAGTGGGGATTGGCATCGTTTCTTCATTGTTTCACTTTTTTACATGAAATATTTTGGTATTTAGACCTGATTTTTTATGAAATTGAAATAAATAGAATTTAAATCATATCCATAAAATAATGGATCATTATAACCTCCCCCAAATAGATCAATAGCTCACCAAGAGCGCTCCATAGAGCAAGAATATGATGAGAAAACTTGGAATAGATGAAAGAACAATATGATATTGAAGTGTCCAAGATATTCCCTATATATTGAAACTGTAAATTATGACTCCATTAAATCTCCAGGAAAGACCTGAATGGTCTTTCCACACACCAACTTGGATGTGAATCTTTCACCCTCGAAATTGGCTAAGGCAAGAAACTAGTCATCCACTAGCTCTCTCTCTTCACAAATGCAAATTTATCAAATGAAAAAAAGATGAATTAATTATTTGTTCTTGAAATTTATAAAGTTTCCAATCTCTCTATGGGTCTATTTCGTTCCAATATATGCTTTCCAACTCTATTTGGGAAGGGATTCCAAAGAATGCCACTTGTACAACAATTCCTAGTCTCCCACTTCAAACAAATCACATGTGGAAGCATAATAGCTGAACTAAATCCCCTGAGCTACCTCTTGGAGATATTTCATATTGAGCATTGTGACATGTCATATATCTCATATTTCAGCCTTCATATCTGATTTTTGTCATAGGTTTCATAGCATCTTCATCATTGTTGTCATAGAGCTAGGAAATCTAGTCCAAGTGTCTCACTAGCTCCAAAATGCATCTTCCTCTTCCATGGGAGTTACTCTTCCACTCCAATTCAATATTAATTGATTCATGTAAATTATATTGACCTTCCAACTCATCCCAATACCCTTGTTCTTCTTATGGATTTGAAATGACAAGAGGAAGATGCCATGTGGCATAGAAAATCTAGCTTGTGTGGGTCCCACATCCTCCATGTGTCTTCATGCTCAATTGCCACTTTTATTTTCCATTTTGTTTATTTATTTATATCCTTTATTAAATATTTATTGCATTCTAATGTTAAAACATCATTTATTTCCCCCCTTATTCCAAATCCCAAAGCTTCCACCCCCAACCTAGGAAACTAGTAATTTTACTCCTTTCGAATTATTTGACCCTTAGCATCAGTTTGACAAAATCTAATGAATATGTAAAATGTAATTAGTCCATTATGACACAATGAAAAATTTGGGACATGACAAATCCTCCCTTCCCAATATTTTTTGTCCTCAAGCAATTTCAAACATCGGTGTTAAAGAACCTGCTTTCTGTATGATTCTTTGAAATTTCCCAACTTTGAGTCTTTGAAATTTAATGAAGATTTTAGAGAGTAACCACCATGATTTCGTATGCACTTCTCTGATTAAAATCACTTTATTAAGTGGGGAATCCATCTCCCATACTTTTTGTTTCCAAAAAAATTTGAAATCAATGGGACTAAAAAATATCCCAAGGTCCCATTGCTTGTATTGCACTCCAACAATTAAGAGTGCTCTCCAACCCATACCATTAGGAAAGACAATTCCAGGATCCCATTTTCTTGTATGCAGTCTTCCAAACATTATGATTACATAATATATATCATCAAAGTACATAAAAACATAATAAAAATGTACATCAAGGAGCTGCCTCATCAAAAAATCATGAAAGTGCTTATACCTCCAAGTAAGTAGACCACCATTTTCCAAGTGCATACAAGCTTCAAGTGACCAATAAAATCTTCTCCAATGACATAAGTGATGATCCCAAGTCCTATAATTATGCTCCAAAATGATGTTATATGCATCAAAATATTCAGCCATGTATTCTTTCATCCAAGAAGTGAATGAATAATCTCCACTAAAATCCAAACCAAATAATGAGAAAAAAAAACAAGGAGACCTCAAATGACTCAAAGAAGTGTCACCCATACATCCATGAATGAGAGGTTCATCAAGATATAACAAAGTATTTGGCTGGGAACAAAAATGTTCTCCAATCATAAATCTATTCACCCCAATGTTGGATGAAGTTCCTCCAACATCAAATGAACCAAGTGTTGATCAAGAAAAACCATGAGTCTTCAAGTGACTCAAATGCATATCATAGGTTCATCCATGTAGATGTGAAGCATCATAAAGTAACAAAGTATGATGTTGAAAATGTGAATAAGAATGTTCTCCAACCATGTCATCATAAAAATTAAATCTAGGAGTTCCATACAACTCATGTGGCACCATAAAAAATAACCCTTTCACCCATACTTCATTGAGACCAAGGTTGCAAAACATGCAATTGTAGGATGCAGGAGAATGAACTAACTCACCCAAATGATCAAAAAGTGCAAAATTTTCATCATGTGAAGGATCCATATGGGTATTCTCATGAATCTCATTCAAAAGTGTGAAACCTTTGTCATAGATTGATTCCAATGTAGAGGAATCATGCTCTTCTTTAAAAAATTCATAACCTTCATCAAGAGACAATTCAAGTTCCTCTTCCACCACATCAAGTGTTTGGATATCTTCAAGTTAATCTTCAAACACATCAAGAACATTCAAATTTCCACATTTCTCATGATCTACCAGGTCATGAGAATCCTCCAAACAATCTACCATTTGACAATCTGAAACATAGGAGGAAAAACAAGTATCTTGCAACTTTTCAAGAAGTTGCTCATTTTGAATTTGGAGATTATGAATATCCTCATTATTATTCAAGTATGCTTCATGTAAACATTTTTTAAGATCAACCAAATTGTCTCTATCAAAAATAAAAGACATGAAATTACCTTTAATGTTGCATATTTCTCTTTGAATATTCTCCATGTATTCAAGGAAGGATGGATACTCCAATAAATAAATGTTCCAAAAATAATTTGACATCAATGATTTAGTATCATGGAGTATGCTAAGGGCATCATGGATATACATTTCACTCATCTTCAAAGACCCTTCAAGAAAAATAATTTCTTGTTGAGGAATATCCTCTTCTTCTTTCTTCTTGATTTGATCAACTTCTTGAAGCTCAAGTGGTGACGAGGAAATTGACCTTGGTTCTTCATTAACTGCTACAATTTCTTCATACTTATGCTCATGATAAATTTGGCTTACAGCAACATTTTGAAATATGATCTCTATTTCACTGACATAGAGTTGTGAGAGCCCATAAGTAGGTACTCTTTCATAGTTCAATGATCCATCAATAGATTCTCTTTTATATTAACAACCCCCATTAATAAGGATTGTGTGTTTGTATTCACTTTCCTCTTTATGTTCTTTTCTGCAATCACCTTGAGGTAATTCAATCTCTAGTTCATGATTCTTTGTTTATTTATGTAATTGTGCATATATGATATTTTAATCCTTTTTAGACCGAAATTTCTTCCACATATTCCACATGATGTCTGTAAAAGTGTTTATAACTTCCTCATTTATAGGGAAGAATAAATCTTTGCTCTTTTCACAAGTAAGCTGGTTTTTCTTTAATGAGTTCACATTTTAATTCTTGTGCCTAAATACATAATTGACAAGATATTATTGGAAATAATACCTTTGATGAATATCCGATCTCAAATTTTGATACTCCTCGAAGTATGCTTCAATATCTATGGGTGTAATATCTTCTTTCATTGGTTGGGGAGGAAGGAAAGTCGGCATAGTGGGTCTATTCTGAATCCAAGACATGTATGAAAATTTTTATTCAATTTATGGTATTAATGAATAGTTTTCAATACCATTATTTGATACCACTGTAATGTCCCTTGTGAATAACTTTCTCAATGTGCTCAAAATGACCAAATTTCAACTCGACGTATATGGATACAACTCATTCCAAACTCCTCCAACTACTTTAAAACTTGGTGTAGGAGGTCATGAGGGGTCATGTGAAATTTTTAAAAATATATAATACATATAATAAACTGATATAACTAACCATTGTCTGAAATTTTCAAGGGAAGAAGTTTCAGGACAAGACTAGTCAATTTGGGAGGTGGAAATTCCCCCAGGGTCCTGGAACAAAACTATTCCAAACACTATACAACCTCCACTAATTGTTTGTATAATACTTTTATCTGTTATAATACATCAATAAAATTATATTTTCATAATTATATGTGCTTTTGGGTTGAATAGGTATCCAAGAGAACTCGGGGAATTTATTAGTAATTTTGAGGCTCAAACCCCCAATGGTAGATGGCTCCAAATAGCTCCAAATGATCTCAAATTGTACCAAAAGGTGTATAAATGATGTTAATACATAAAAATGGTTTTTATTTCTGTATTTAAATCATCAAATTAATTCTGAAACTAATTTTCAAAATATGGTCAATGTATGGAGTTTTACGAGCAACTTGTGGTTCAAATCCCCTATGGGTAGATGATGAAAATGACTTTCCAAATGCACTAAATACAAATATAATTTCTAAATGGAATAATGGGACATATAAATTAAATAAAAATTAACTCATATGAATAACCACTCAACTTTTAATGTCTGCTATAACTCCCTTAAATCGTATGCAAAAAGACTAGTTTCAACCTTGGGGGAAATGATAGGCAATATTCTCCAAATGCTATGAAACTAAACAAAATGACTCCAAATTATTATGTAATGAACATTAAACTAATATAATAAATCAATAACAATCCATTCATCCATAAACCATCATTAGTTTACTTATCCATTCAAGTCCATCAACATTACATTGGTTTACAACAAGGTAGTGGGGAAATGGCACTGTTTTTTCATGGTTTAACATTTTTACATTAAATATTTTGGTATATAAACTGATATTTTTCTGAACTTTAAATACATTTAATTTAAATTATAACCATAAAACAAAGGGGCATTATAATCTCCCCCAAATATATCAATATCTCACAAAGTGTGCCTCAATCCATAAAGCAAGAATGTGATGAGAAAACTTGGAATAGATGAAAGAAAAATATGACCGTGAAGTGTCCAAGAGCTTCCTTGTAGCTTGAAAATTTAACTTATGACTCCATTAAAGCTTCATTAAATACCTGAATGGCCTTCCCGCACACCAACTTGGACGAAAATCCTTCACCCTTGAAATTGGATAAGGCAAGAAACTAGTCATCCACTAGCTCTCTCTCTCTTCACAAATGAAAATTTAAAAAATGATAAAAATAAGACTTCATTCCTTGTTCTTGACATTTATAAAGTTTCCAAGATATTCATTCCAACTCTAGTTGGGAAGAGATTCCAAAGAATGCCACTTGTACAACAATTCCTAGTCTCCAAGTTCCACCAAATCACATGTGGAAGAATATTAGCTTCCCTAACTCCCTTGAGCACCATATTGGAGATTATTTTATCCTTGACATGTCATATATGTCATATTTCATCCTTCATATCTGATTTATGTCATAGGTTTCATATCATCTTCATCATTGTTGTCATAGAGCTAGGCAATCTAGTCCAAGTGTCTCACTAACTCCAAAATGCCTCTTCCTCTTCCATGGGAGTTACTCTTATACTCTAATTCAACCTTAATTGATTCATTCCAAGTATATTGACCTTACAACTCGTCCCAAGACCCTTGGGCTTCTTATGGATTCAAAATGACAAGAGTAGGATGCCCGGTGGCATAGAAAATCTAGATTGTGTGGGTCCCACATCCTCCATGGGTCTTCATGATCAATTTCCACTTTTATTGTATTTATTTATTTATATCCCTTATTAAATATTTATTCCATTCTAATTTTCAAATGTCATTTATTTTCCGCCTTATTCCAAATCCCAAAGCTTCCACCCCCAACCTAGGAAACTAGTAATTATCCTCCTTGGCAATTATTTGACCCTTAGCATCAATCTGAAAAACTCTCATGATTATGGAAAATGTGATTAGTACATTGTGACCCAATGAAAAATTTTGGACATGACAAAATCCCATGGTTGTATTGAATTTGATTTCCAGAACTTGAAACAATTCTCTTTTGCGTTGAATAAATCTTTCCTTATTTACCCTTCTTAGCATTTTCATCCTATAAGGTTTCTGATTTCTCAACTTCAAACTCTAATGAAAAGAGGAAATGTAACTAGGTCCAATTCCTCTTCCTTGATTTACTTAGAATAAGTAATTTAATCAATCGACGATGGAAAATAATGTGGTTGGAATGCTTTGGGTAATTTCAAACCCTAGTTACCATTTTAGACAAGCCTTTCAATAGGTAAAAGGGTAGATTAATCTTTGACACACCTGCAACATGAAAAATGAACCTATGATGATACCTGGAAATTGTGATAAATATGCCTTCACAGGTTACATATCATTGTATTATATTCAACACATCCCTCCAATACCCTTTAAAGATATTTTGATGAATTCCTTTGCTCCTATCCAGACCCTCATGTCCTAGCAAGAGAAACTAGTTCAAATGGATTTCAAATTGAAATTTATTGAACAATTTATCCCCCTTATTAGGTACTATGGTGGCTTCTACAATGGAAACTTCTAATACTCCAATGCTTCAACTTTTGAATTCAACATGAGATCTTGTAAACTTACGAGTGAATTGTTGTATAACCTCCACATTGTACCCTCTGATATTCTCAAAGACGGAAAACCACCCTGCATCCATTAGACTATTTGCACACTGAGGATGATATTCATCCCACTGAGTATTGGCATACTCTAACCAATGTATCTTTCCACTCATCCTCTTCATTTTAGTGACAGATGATTGGAGAAACACCTTCTCAAGAACTATAAGACAAAACAAACCTCAAAAAAAGGTCATCTCCATATGGCATGAAGGGTTTCATGTAATTCAAACTGAAACAATTCAAGTTTTGATGAACCATTAATCTTGGCAACTCCAGCTTATGACATATTTATATTTAGTGGTGTCGCATCAATTTACTCAATAGGCAGGCTGTTTGAATGTTTCATGACGGATAACCTAACTTCTAAACACCACAAATTCGTATGATTACCTGATTGATCGTGAATTTCAAATTTTAACCATTTGTGACATTCTGACAGCACAAATCTATACATCTCCTTTAAAACCCCCTGCCAAAATGTTGTCATTTGAAAACTTTTTGAACTTTGGATAATTCTTTTAACACAAGGTCCAAGATCATGAAAACTTTAATCATACATACCATTAGAAAGAATTATTTTAAAAATAAGAGCCAAGATAAAATTATTAATAAAAAGAAATACATAAAAAGACACCTAAGGAATAAAGGGTACATTTAATCAGGCATACTTAACAAGGCTTAAAACAAAGACTAATGGGCTTCAAAAGGGAACAAACATAAAAATATAGGGAAATTTTTATAATATAGTTCCAGTACTAACACATGTAATAGTAATACTCTAATATAAAATTTTGTGATCTATATTGAGTGTGAAGATCTCTCATTTGTGAAACACTGCCTAAGAAAATGTAACTGATGACACAAAGGAGAGAGCATGCATTGTGAATAGTGAAAACAAATCTATATTATATGCACATGAATAATAACTATAAATATTTAATATCGTACTGGAATTTGGGTTTCTTCTCTCAAGTTACCAGATCCTGCTACAATTTAGGTTTCTATTCCATAGTTACTAGATCCATTTTTTCATTGTTGTATTCTTGAAAATAGTCAATGGCCCAACATCTAAAAATTCCAAATAGCGGGCCTTTGTTACTTTTAAAAATGCACACTCACACATTTTAGAGATGTAACTTTAATTGTAAATTATTGAATATTATTTACTTAAAAATCATATGGAATAGGGAAATGCATCATAAATCAGTGGTGTATCCCTTTATATGAAGGGATATGACAATAATTTAGGATATAGACACCTATAAATTATAGAAAACAACATAAATTATCAAACATACCATAAAAACTCCTCTGCAAAGACTATAAAAAATAAATCACACAAGTCAAATATATCACAAATTGGAGATAGTGGGTTGCACATGTCTAAGAATATGATTTTTATTTTGAAAAGTGGAAATAGTTTCCTCTAACTCATAGATTTTTATCTCATTCTCCTTAACCATTGTTTCTAAATAATTTAAGTATTATTTATATTTCTTTCTCTTGATTTCTAGGAAGACACTATGTTCCTAAGAAATCTATTCATAGCAATACATGAATCAACCAGATTGAAGAAAAAAAAATACAATGGAGAGTGAAATAGACCAATATATATATTGAACTCAAAACTATTAAACCTGAAAAAGATGGTTATGGATATTTTACTAAAATACCAAACTGGGGTGTCCAATAAGGTACCCATTATCACTAATTTTGTCATATTTTGATAGGTTCAAACTCAATAACATAATAAGACCCTAGAGGCTTTGGACTTTTATGTGTGTGTGTGTGTGTGCATGCATGCGTGCATGTGTGTGTGTGTGTGTGTGTGTGTGTGTGTTTTCTTAAAACCAAGGTCTTGAGAGAGTACCTTTTGATATGCTAGTGTTTTTTTTTTTGTATGGTATTTCCCTCTCTTCCTGTGGGTAACAATCCTTGTTGTGGGTTGGGGATTGTCTAATCTCATAGGAGCACATTTAGATGGTCTTGATTGCATTCCTTCCATTTCATGAACCCTCTTGATATCACCATTTATCTCAATCATTTTAACAATTTTTACATCATATTATATAATAATCACAAAAAAAGGATAATTGCAATTAAAAAAGGTTAGGTGCTAGGTTGCTTCATCAATTTATAGTTTTTATATGTCTATGTGTGCAGGATTATATACTAAATCTATATGATGCATTCTGCATAGTGGACACTAGAAAAACACAAGTATTATATGAGCCTCCTCTAGTTTGAAAAGTTATAGAAAGAATGTTTGGAGATTACATATCAGAACAAATTAGAGATCAAAATACTTTAGATATTCAACCTTAACCTATTCAAATACTGAAATATTCGAGAGTTCGGACATGCAACCTTGAGCTTTTCAACCCAAATTACATATCAAAATTCATATGCCACTTTAAGTTTTCCAACCCAAATTGCATATCACTAGTGGTTCAATTCGTGGTGTATTTATTGTATTTAGCATGGATAGTAGCATAAACCCATATAAACCTAGGGATGATATGAATCTCTAGCTTTCAAATATTTAGAAAGCATCTTTAGTATTAGAATTTTTACAAGATAGAGGTGTGTATCATAAGTGGGTATAATATTGGTTTATGATAATACAAATAAAATTATGATCATAACCAATTTCTAACCTAAACTAATGAGATATACCATCTTTGGCTTATCTAAATTAAGTTGATGTTGTTGAAATAGAATAATTTTCACTTGTTGATTGATGTTGTGTAGACATGGAGGGATCAATGTCCTAGATTATGATATATCCATAATTACTCTTTTCATATAAATTAAACCTTAAAATAATTAATCCCACAAAACTCTCTTCTTTTGTGACCAACACCCATCAAAAGACACTCAAAACATGTATTTGTTTCTATCTTATTTGCATTTTCCATTTAGGAGGAGATGTCTTGAGAAATTTTTATCTTGTTATAATTACTTCTTGTAATTTTGATTCCTAAGTCCCATTGACATGTTTCATCCATTAGTGGACATTAATATAAATTCTTTCCTTTTTACAAAACTTAAGCATTGGACTCCACTATAAAACCATAAAAATAAGAAAGACAATATTGTCACTGAATTGGATGTAGATGCTAACAAAAACATTATTGGTTGACACCGTCATTCAAAAACAAACGAACACTTTTATTATAGGCCAATCATGTCAAGGTCTTAAAGAGGCTTTGATATTTAATATGTATGATATGTAAGCCACCCTGGCTTCATATTTTATACTTCAAAACTAACCCTTGATGCAGGTTGGTATGTTTAAGAGGCCCAAAACCATCTTCCCTATGATATAGGAGTTGAATTTTCCCTACCCACCGAGAAAGAGATATAGTGTAAGATGTAACTCCTTAAGCTTGGTGTTATTTTTCTCTCTTACTTCTCTAGATTTTTGGCCTACAATATATTCATTTCTCCTAGTACTATTTCAAATCTACCAAAAATATTCCCATATAGATTGCATGCCATGACAATAATAGTAGGAAATTTCTAAGTGAAGTATGAAGGTACCTTTCCATGTGACTAGCATGTTGTCATTTACATGTCAATAACAAATATTCAAGGATCTCATGAAATCAAAGCTCATATAATCGCTACGTCAAGATTTTTATTTACAAACAAACTAAACATAGAATACTATAAGGTGCATGCACTTTTCCCACTCCTATCCAATATATAAGTAGACTACTAAAACCACTCTCCATAATACAATGGAATCAATACAATCCCAGTCCAGGAATGATGAGAGAATAAAGCTAGAATCTATTTTAACATTCAATTCAACGATAAAACCCCTTCCCAATATAACGATCAGCAGTCAATTCAACATTCAATTCAATTCATTTAATATTCATTTCAATTCAACTAAAATTCAGCTCAGGTAAGTTAACATTCAGTTCAAGTTATTTAACATTTATTTCAATTACATTATCATTCAGCTCAAGTAAGTTAACATTCAGTTAAGTTAGTTAACATTAATTTTCAAGTAAGTTAACATAGTTAACATTCATTTCAAGTTAGTTCACATTCAGTTGAAGACATTGCACATTTAGTTAAACTTAATTGAGGAAAGGAAGCGGGATAATGTTTGCATGGAGGGAGTTCTAGTTAGATCCTCCTTGTGAATGAACTATGTGGTGGTATCAAAGTGTTTATTGAGCCTCATATGCCCTACCTTCTGCATACTAGTATTTTTGGCTTGTTATTAATATGCTAGGCACATGGCAAGTTCAATATAGTTCCATATATTTGTTTGTGTAGGGTTGCACTAGATCTCTCTTATGTATTGTTGTGGTGATGCCTCTTATTGAGAAATATACTTATGTGTTGTAAACCATTATTTGCAAATATATCTATCATACTCAAGAATTGTTGTGATTTTCATCTTCTGTGTTTGGAGGGTTTTACTAGGGTATATCTTGTCTCTTATGGTTGATTGTTTTATGTGGATAATTTATTTATGAGATTTATATATGGATGATATATGTCGATAATATATATATGGTTGATTTATATCTCACTAATTTATGAGAATCATGGGATGAAATTGTTTGATAACAATTTTAAAGTTCAAACATCTCCTATTTTTCTCAAACAACAACATGGTATCAGAGCATAGGGCATGAAAGAGCTTATTTTTGTGCTAAGGAAGATAATCCTACATATATCTTGAAGTGTTGAGAAAAATATTGTAGCCATGAAATCAATATATGTTCAACCAGAATACCAACTTTAAGGCACGTCAAACCTCAACACATGGAAAGAGAGAGTGTTGAATATTCTTAAAGACCATGATCTTGACTCACTTATGAAAATTGTGGTATAGGATCCCTACCACCAATGAAGTAAAAATAAACTTCAATAATAATCAAGCAAAGGCCAAGAAATAATCTTTGATTTGGTTAAGGACAACCTCATGCCCATGATCATTCCCTTGTGTTAGTTTTTCTTAGATATTATTAGCTTAATTAAGATCTTATCTTGAAATAATAACAAGTACAACAAGATTCATAAGATATAACAAATACACAAGACACAAAAAAATTCGTTGGGGAAACCATAAAGGATAAAACCCTGCAAAATTCCTCAAATTAGTACAGTCACAAAGACTATGTCATAAGATGATCAAAACCAGTAATAAGAAGTGTTTAGCATATATATATATATATATATATCCTCCCTTCTCTCTCTCTCTCTCTCTCTCTCTCTCTCTCTCTCTCATGCAAACTTGAGTGAGGTGAGGTGTGTATAAATGAGGGAGAATGCCTCCCTATTTATACCCTTCAAGTGTTTGACCTTTTACATGACTAGGGCCGACTTGTTTCCCTAACATGGTCGATTATTCATTAAGAAACTCCAAATACACATTACATGATGTTACACTAGGGACTATTTCCCCAACTTACAATGAAGGTTGTCCCTCAAGGTATAGACACAATTAAGACATCCCACAAGGAGGAAAACACATATCCAATGGGGGTACAACAACATAGAATGATAATACACATCAGAATATCTTTCAAAGTTACAAATACATCAACACTCCCTCTTAACTAAGAAGGAATTATCTCTCTTCCACAGTCATCAACACATATGATCAAGTCTTCATCATTGATTCATCATCACTGACTCATAGATTCATCATCATAGATATTCCATCATCATGTTCTTATCGATCATCGAATGGTACTATCAGTCATCAGAATTTTCTAGCAGAACTATCCCTTTTTCATGATGGGTGTAGGCCTAGTACTCACGTAGGTATTCATCACATCTCGAGTAGTCCATCACATATGGACTTTACAGGACCTTCTTTACATTGACACAGAAATAAAATGTGTTTCCTACCTTTATCTCATTGTATCCATATCATCTCTTTTGTTCTACACAAAACAAAACAAAATAGAGCACAAATCATATGCAAACCACGTGTGCTCTATAACCATAGTAGTAAGCCAGTATATTTTCATGTCATCAACACAACATGCAACTTATACTATCTGAGATTTTCCTAGGAGCACACTCAGTGCATTACATCTTTGCATTTTCAACCTATGTTCTACCAGTAAAGGAGAACCTTAGTAGGTTCACCTCATGTGCTTCAAGACCTAATCATTTAAACATGGGAACAAACACATATATAGATATATATGTAAGGACTAATTACAACCAAACATCCTGCTACATCAAGACTTTTAAGTTCTATGAAAAATTCAAGGACTTATTACATCTGAACAACCTATGTCTGGGATATTTTTTTTTAGATAACCTTTGGGGAGTATTACATCGGAGTAACCTGCATACTAATTCAGCACTCATTTTACACTCAGACAACCCACAAGACTTATTACATTTGGGTAACCTTTGTACCATGTCAGGGCTCATATTTACACTTGAATAACCTATCTCAGGACTGATTACATCCAAGGATAACCTGTGAGATTCACCGGGACTGATTACATCTGAGGACTACCTACAAGAATTATTACATTTGAGCATCCTGCTTCACCGATATTTTTCCTGCTTGAAAAACCTGTCTCATTTCCCATATGATATATTATGCATCCATTATTTCTAGCATAGAAACATATCAAGGTTGATTGCATCCAAGGATAACCTATCAGCGCTAGGACTTATTACATCCAAGTACAACCTACATGACTAATCACATCTGAGACACCTATGATCTTCACTAATATTTTAAGCTCAGAAAACCTGTCTCTCTACCTATGCTAGAACACATCACTCCCTCTTTTGAGGGGTATCATTATGGATCACACCAACTCTTTCTCCAAATTACTCAAACTTTACTCTATCTAGAGTCTTGATCAACACATCGATTACCTTCTTGTCTATTGCCACATACTATAGCTTCATTGCTCCTCTCAGCACCATATCCATGATATAGTGGAACTTGATCTCGATGTGCTTAGAATTTTCATGGAACACATGGTTTTTTGACAGCTTCACGCAACCTTAATTGTCATAAAATATATAAGTCACATCCAAATGGAGATCAAATAATTCATACAGTAGCTTCTATAGCCACAGTGCCTCACAACTAGCCTATTAAGTAGCAACATACTCTAGCTTGGTTGTACTCTGCACTACTCATGATTTCTTCTTGTTGAACCAGGAGATCATGCCAGATCCCAAACTAAAGTAGCAACTTGAAGTGATATTCCTATCATTGGTGCTCTTCCCAATCTGAATCAACATAACCATGTAGGTTAATCTTCTGATTCAAGTCATACTTTATCCCATAATCCACAGTATCTTTTAGGTACCTCAATACATGCTTTGTGGCTATTAGGTAAACATATCTCGGATCCATTACGAACTGGCTCAGGGTCTTGACTGCAAATCATATGTCTCGCCTCATATTTTTTAGGTACATCAATGACCCAATCATCTGATGATACATCATGGAATCAACCGAATCAGATGAAGCATCACTCAAAAGCTTCAAGTTAGGTTCCATAGGTGTGTTTATTTCCTTGCTATCCAACATTCTAAATCTCTTCATAATATCCACTGCATACTTTCCTTGACCAAGGAAGATCATAACCACACTTTGCCACACCTCCATCCCTAACAAGTAGTGTATCATACCTAGGTATTTCGTCTCGAACTTTGTAGCAAGTCTCCTCCTTGCATCTTTAATTTTTTTCCTATTAGGCATAGTTCATCGACATATAGTAGGAGCATCACAAGACACAATGGTTTTCGTTGGGGAAACGATAAAGGAGAAAACCCTGTAAACTTCCTCAGAATAGTGTAGTCACAAAGACTGTGTCATAAGATGATCAAACCCGATAATAAGAAGTGTTTATCATATGTCTCTCTCTCTTCCCTTGTCTCTCTCTCTCTCTCTCTCTTGCAAACTTGAGTGAGGTGAGGTGTGTAAAAATGAGGGAGAGAACCTCCCTATTTATACCCTTCAAGTGCTTGACCTTTTACATGAGTGGGGTCGACTTGTTTCCCTGACATGGTTGACTTTTCCTAAAGAGACTCCAAATACACATTACATGATGTTACATTGGGGACTATTGCCCCAACTTACAATGGAGGTTGTACCTCAAGGTATAGACACAATAAAGACATCCCACAAGGAGGAAAAAACATATCCAATGGGGGTACAATAACATAGAATGATAATATACATCATAATATCTTTCAAAGTTACAAATACATCAACACTCCCTCTTAACTAGGAATGTATTCTCTCTCTTCCACAGTCATCAACACATATGGTCAAGTCTTCATCACAGAGTCATCATCATGGACTCATAGATTCATCATAATATTTATTGATCATTGAATGGTACTATCTGTCATTGAAAGTTTCTAGCAAAGCAATCCATTTTTCATGATGGGTGTAGGCCTAGTACTCACCTAGGTATTCCTTAGATCGCGAGCAATCCATCATGTACAGACTTTCCAGTACCTTCTTTACATTGACATAGAAATAAACTATGTATCCTACCTTTATCTCATCGTATCCATATCATCTCTTTTGTTCTGCACAAAACAAAACAAAATAGATCACAACTCATATGCATACCACCTGTGTTCTATAACCATAGTAGTAAGCCAGGATATTTTCATGTCATCAAGACAACATGCAACTTCTACTATGTGAGATTTTCCTAGGAGCACACTCAGTGCATTACGTCTCAGCATTGTCAACCTATGTTCTACCAGTAAAGGAGAACCACCTAGGTTCACCTCATGTGCTTCATCACCTAATCATTTAAACATGGGAACAAACACATATATAGTTTTATATGTAAGGAATAATTATGACCAAACAACCTGCTACATCAGGACTTTTAAGTTCTAGGGAAAACTAAAGGACTTATTACATATGAACAGCCTGTGTCCAGGATCATTTTTGTTTAGATAACCTTTGGGGTTTATTACATATCAGTAACCTGTGTAGTACATCAGGGATCCTTTTACACTTAGACAACCCACAAGACTTATTACATTCGGGTAACCTTTGTACCATGCCAGGGCTCATATTTACACTCGAATAACCTATCTCGGGACTGATTACATCCAAGGATAACCTATGAGATTCATCGGGACTGCTTACATATGAGGACTACCTACAATACTTAGTACATCTAAGCATCCTACTTCATTGATATTTTTCCCACTAGGACAACCTATCTCATTTCCCATTTGATATACTATGTATCTATTATTTATAGCATACAAACATATCAGGGCTTATTGTATCCAAGGATAACCTATGAGCTTCATTAAGACTTATTACATCCAAGGACAACCTACAGGACTGATTACATCTGAGACACCTCTGATATTCACCGGGATTTTAAGCTTAGACAACCTGTCTCTCTGACTATGCTAGAACACATCACTCCCTCTTTCAAGGGGTATCATTATGGATCACACCAAGTCTTTCTCTAAAGTACTCAAACTTTACTCTAGCTAGAGGCTTGTTCAACACATTGATTATCTTCTTGTCTATTGCCACATATTGTAGCTTCATTTCTCCTTTTTGTACCATATCCTTGATATAGTGGAACTTGATCTCGATGTGCTTAGAATTTTCATGGAACATAGGGTTTTCTGACAGCTTCACGCAACCTTGATTGTCACAAAAGATACAAGTCACATCAAAATGGAAATCAAATAAGTCATACAATATCTTCTATAGCAACAGTGCCTCACAACTACCCTATAAAGCAGCAACATACTCCACCTCGACTGTACTCGGCGCTATGCATGATTGCTTCTTGTTGAACCAGGATATCATGCCAGATACCAAACTGAAGTAGCAACCTAAAGTTATATTCCTATTATTGGTGCTCTTCCCAATCTGAATCAACATAACTGTGCAGGTTAATCTTGTGATTCGCATCATACTTTATCCCATAATCCACTGTATCTTTTAGGTACCTCAATACATGATTTACAGTTATCAGGTGAACATCTCTCGGATCGATTAGGAACTGGCTTAGGGTATTGACTACAAAGCATATGTCTGGGCTCATATTCTTCAGGTACATCAATGAGCCAATCATCTGACGATACATCATGGCATCAACCAAATCAGATGAAGCATCACTCCAAATATTCAAGTTAGATTCCATAGGTGTAGTTATTTCCTTATTGTCCAACATTCTGAATCTCTTCAAATAATCCATTGCATACTTTCCTTGACCAAGGAAGATTGCATCCACACTTTTCCACACCTCCATCCCTAAGAATTAGTGTATCATACCTAGGTCTTTCATCTCAAAATTTGTAGCAAGTCTCCTCCTTCCATCTTTAATCTTTTGCCTATTAGGAACAGGTCATCAACATATAGGAGGAGCATCACTAGTATTCCATATTTAACCTTGAAGTAAAGGTTGGAATCTACTTTACTCTTGGTAAATCCTAGGATCATCAGGAATATATCCATCCTCCTGTACCATGTCCTCGGTGCCTATTTAAATCCATATAAGGCCTTCTTAAATTTTCACACATGGGTCTTCCTTTCATGTGTCTCAAATCCTATTGGTTGTTCCATGTACACTTCCTCCTCGACTACACCATTGAAGAAATTTGTCTTGACATCCAATTGGTTTATTTTCCATTCCATAATTGTTTTCGATGAAAGTATGGTCCTAATGTAAGTGTACCTCACCATAGGTGCAAATGTCTCTTCGTATTCTATGCCTTATTTCTATGAGAAGCCTCGTTCTATGAACCTTTCCTTGTATTTATAGATGCTACCATCTGCAGCATGATTGATATTGTATATCCACTTTGAATTTATGACTGGCTTCTTTTTTGATCTAGGAACTATCTCCTAGACATCATTCTTCATGATTAACTAATATTCCTTAATCGTAGCATCCTTCCATTATTTCTTTTATGCATCCTCTTAATAGGTGGAATGTTCTCTGTCAGTGATGTCACACAATAGGGCCACATAGCTATTGTAGGGATTTTCCCTTTTTCTTTCTCTGTGCATTCATTCTAGAGTGCCATACATTTTTTCTTCTCAAATGAGCTCTCATGCCCATGTTGGTTTCTTTTTATGGGTGTCCTTCTCGAGGATTGTCTCTACTGGATCTTATGGTTCTGTCATGTCATGATCTTCATGGTATTTTGGACTTGCTTCTCCAATTTCCATACCTCAGGATATCGTTTCTTCGGGTTCCTCATCCTCTTGAATAGGTTTCCTCCTAGATATGAATTATTCCAAGTCTTTATCAAAGGTTACATCTCTACTAATGTCAATATTATTGAATCATGGGAAGTATATTTGGTATGAATTTGATGTATCAATGTATCCTATGATTATACCCTTACTCCCAGAAGGATCGATATTGGTCCTCTTCTCCTTTGGAGTATGTATTTACACTGGGTAACCAAATATTCTCAGATGTCTGACTTCTGGTTTCTCTCCCAAGAAATCCTATTTCAGAGTCTTGTTTTCAAGTATTTCATGAGGAGTATGATAATGTACATACACAATTGTCCTTGTTTCCTTTGCCCAAAGGTGCATAGGAATATCTTGGTCATGCAAAAAAAAATTGATGCTTCCATGATAGTTTGGTTCTTTCATTATGCAACCCCATTCTGTTGAGGATTATATGGAGTGATCAACTCCCTCTTAATCTTGGACTCTCTGCATAGTTCCTTGAATTATTCTGAGGTGAATTCTCTGATATTATCTGACTGTAGAGTGTTGATATTCCTATCGATTTGGTTCTCTACCAAGGATTTATATTCCTTGGACTTACTGAAAACTTCATTTTTCCCTTTCAAGAAATATATCCAAGTCTTACGTGAGAAATCATCTATAAAGGAAACATAGTACACATACATGCTTAATGAGCTAGAAGACATGGGTCCACATACATCCAAGTGTACTATCTCCAATATTCCTTTTTCCTTTCTCTCACTATAGGGAAATGCCTTCTTCACATTATTTCCTTGTGCACATACTTTGCAAATGCCTTCATGCTTTTCCTGGACCTTTGGCAGTCTAGAAACTACTTTTATTTCAATCTGTAGTGCACATGTGAAATCCTCTTGTGCCATAGTTTGTTTGGTTCAATTGACTCATGAATCAGTGTGTGTTCATGTTGTCCCTTTAGCCTGTACAATCATTCATCTTATTCTCTAATAATTGTTGCATCATCTATTGTCTTCCTTTTGCGCCACATCAAAAATTTCCCATCGAAAAATGAAACTCTCATACCCTTTGCATATAATGCAAAGATGGAGAGAATATTCTTCTTCAATCCTAGAACATATAGCACATCCTTCATCTTTAAATATTTCCTAGAGTCTAGCTTGTATGAATTTTCTCCAATCCATTTTATGGGTTATTGGTAAACATCCCTAAGTTTCACCTTGTGTGGTGACTCATGTTCAGACATATTAATAAATAATTCCTTGTATCCTACCATATGTTTAGAATTTACACTATCTACAAGCCAATCATTGCTTCCCTGTGAGATAGTGCCACTAAGTGTTAACATTAGCACATACTCTTCATCTAAATCATCCTTCTCTCTTTTGAATCTTTTGTTTGTTGGCTCATTGTCTTCGGCAATATGAGCATGGTGTCTCCTTTCCCTGATGGGACAGTCTCTTGCAAAATTTCCCTTTTTGTCATAAGTATAGCATTGAACATTGGAAGGATATCTCTTAATATTATTTTGTTTCTTGTCCTACTTCTTTTTATGATGAAATTTCTCCTCCTTCTCCTTCTTATTGAAGTTCTTCCTGGTGTGAACTATGATATATTAATCTTTAGTTGCTCCCATATTCTCTTCTCTTGTCACAATTCGAACTTATTCTTGTGTACATTCTTCTCAGAATCCATTGAAAGAGATCAACCTACTTCTTGCACACATTCCTTGAATGAATGAGTCCCATGATCTAGGGAGACAATTCAAGGTAGTTATTACAATTTCTCCCTCTTTGAAATTCTTATAAATTGCTTCAAGTTGTTCTTTGATTTGAGAAACCCTTGTGAATTAATATTTTATAGTCTCAAAGTTTTGTATCTTGACATTCTTCAACTCGTTCCTCAAAGTCATCTTCTGGTTGATGTTCTTTCCTTCAAACATCTTTGTAATACAATCATATACTTTATTTGGTGTATTGAATGAAGAAACATGGGGGATGAGGTGATCCTTAATAGAATCTGCAATGATTCTCTTATCTATATCCATGCTCCTCTTATGAGCACCCTTAGCCTCATATCCCTCTGGTTCTAGAATCTATTCAGTTATGTACTAAACCAAATCATTTTCTTCAAGAATGAGATAGATTATTTACTTCCATGCTCGAAAGTTATCATCCCCTCCAAGCTTGTCCTCAAGTTGAGTATGGTGATTCATCTTTTCAAATGAGAACCTCAAATGGAAATAACAAGGATTTAGATCTTGCCAATTTGAGGTGTCCAACTTGGTTCCAGAGATAGTTGACCTCGGATTTTTTAAAGAAACACTAATTTTCCAAACTTGGAGTTTGGGAGTTTTGTTTGGATAGAAATATGTGCCTCCTTGATGCGAGTTGCTCAGTAGGGTCACTTTCTCAACACTAAGGCAGGAATCCCAGTTTCTCTCGACACTAATGACAAGATCAAAATTGAAACTTCTTCAAATATGAAATTTCTTCCACCAAAATATGTGCCCTACTGAGGCAAGTTATCCTAGCCCTATTTTCTTGATGATATGTGGAGAGAACACCTTTAACTAGGAATCCCTAGTTTCCTCTCTTGCATTGTGCCTTCTTTCAAAGAGGCTTTGATACCATGTTAGTTTTTATTAGATTTTATTAGACTAATTAGGATATTAGTCTAAAAGAATAACAAGCATAGAAATATGCATAAGTTATAACATATACACAAGACACGAATATTTTCATCGAGGAAACCATAAAAGATAAAACCATACAAAATTCCTTAGAATAGTATAGTCATAGAGATTATGTCATAAGATGATCAAACCCAGTAATAAGAAGTGTAAGTAGCTATGTATCTCTACTTCCTTCTCTCTCTCTCTCCCATGCGAACTTGAGTGAGGTGAGGTGTGTATAAATGAGGGATATTTCCTCCCTATTTACACCCTTCAAGTGACCAAAATTTTACATGAATAGGGTCTAATTGCTTCCCTACTAGGGCCAGCTTCTCCTAGATAGACTCCAAATACACATTACATGATGTTACACTGGCGATTATTTCCCCGAATTACAATGGAGGTTGTACCTCAATGTATAGACACAGTTAATACATCCCACAAGGAGGAAAACACATCTCTAATGGGGGTACAACAAAATACAATGATAATATACATCATAATGTCTTTCAAAGTTACAAATACATCAACACATTGAAGACAATGAGGGAGTGTTTTGATACACTCACCAATATTTTCAAGAAGAAGGCCTCGAGTCAAGATGAGGGGTGCATCCAAACAAAGGTTTTATACACTAAAGAGAATAATATTGTCCTTATTGAAAGAATGGAGAAAGGGAGAAATTCTTTATCTAGAGAAGCTCTTCCATTCAAGTGAATAAAGAAGGTCTCAGGTATTCTCCACAAGGGTGCACATATCAAGAGGGATCCCACACAAATCAATAAAAGATAAGTGACTTTATATTTTTATTGTTATATGTTTTTATAAATCATATATAAATGTTTTTTAATATTTTTCATGACTGGCATGTAGAGATCTGTATTCCTAGACTTTGGAATTATGTTGAGCATATACATTGTTTTATGTCTGTATTGGCATGTTGTAGATATCATGAGTCCATATTATGTTATATAATATAGGAATGATATAATACTTATGTAGGACTGATATATACTTATATATGACTGATATAAAGATGAAAATTTCCTTTATAAGACATGATATAGAGATTTGCATGCTTGATTCATGAGCTGTGAACATAGGACGCATGATTGGTCGGAATATATCAGATAGAGGGCCTCATGCTTTCTTCATGAGATATGAACATGGGGATAAATATTTCCTTCATAAAATATGAAATTTTGAACTGATATAGGATTTATATAGGGTTTCAAAACATCACATACGATATGAATGGGGTTATGTCAAAACATTGATTTAGTCTTTGCACATAATTGTGTGAACCATTGCTAGTATGTTGAAAGTTTTCATGTGATTACATTTCTTGGTTATGTAATTTTATTAATCATTTGAATAATTTTCCTCGTAGGAAAAAATATATTCCCTAACCTACAAGAATAGAATGACATGGAGTCATTCGGATGGTTGATCCTGAAAAAGAGCAGATAGGGAGGTTTGTATGTTTATTAGGAAGAATATTGAATAGAAGCCCTAATTCTATTCGCGGAAATGTAAAGACTCTTGAAGGTAATGTATTTATCTTAATTATATTCATATATGTGTTATATATAGAGGATTATGAATCTCTATGATGGAGGACTCAAATTTATGATTCTCACATCCTAGATGTTGAGAGGGAGAAACTATATTTGCTAGCTCTAAAAAAAATAGCAGAACTCATTAAATTAACCTCCTTCTATGTAGAAACTATGCATGGTACTCATATTCAAAATGAATCTATATGTAAGAATATTGGATGATTCTTTAGTTTATAGGTGTAACATTCAATGGATAATATTTTTCTTCTATTGAGGAAAAATGTTCAGTAGAATTCTTGAAAGGATTCAAGAACAATGGATTGTAAATCCATGACCACACACATAAAGATAAATTTGATTCTTGTTCATATTTGTAAGATATCGTAGATGTTATGTATATCTATACAGGACCCAAGATTAGTTTTATGTTTTACAGTCAGTACATATACATGTACAATAAAGCATTTGTTTTGTTACCTACTTAGTAAAAAAGTATGTGGATTCAAACATGTCACAGATCGTGAAAGTAAGTTTCATGGATATATGGATTCTGACTAGTACAATGATCAAGAAATATCACATCAAAAAAAATTCTCAGATATAGAATATTGTAAAGTAGTAAAAACTTTACAAAGATCCTAGTTAGTTATATGTGAGACATGGTGCATAAAAGAGTTGTGTAACTCCTATACATATCCATGGATGAGTAGAATTTGCAACATATTTACTAAATCCTTTGTCCAAAACAAGATTGGTATAGTGTAGAAAGAATCCTCTAGTTGAAGAGGGATTATTGATGTATCTTCATAGGGAGAAATAGTTAAAATTCCCCAAACTAGTTAGTCATGGTACATGACTCAAATAGCTTGGGGATGTAGTATATTTTGTGGAGAGAATACACATGGGTTGAGACATGGTCAAAGTCTCAGAGACTATTGATACTCAAGAAGAGTTATAGTCTGTACGGTTAAAGTATATTTAAACCTCTTAGAGAGGTAGTTGAGGTGTTGCAATATAAAAAGAAGAATCATTGAAAAAGTGATCAATTCTTGAAGAACATCATAGACAATGGAAATCTCACTAAGAAATTATTCAGATGGTAGAAGATTCTTGAAGTCAACAAATGTTGAAAATTGAAAGAAAATATAATATTTCCTTTAGACATGATAATTACACATTTAATGTGTTTTTTATGATGGATATGAAATCCACAGTTTCTAGCTTAGAGAAACTACATTTTGGATAGGATCCAGATGATGCTACTTTGGATAAATAGTTGGTTGGTCTCTTAAAGTACCTAGTAGACTTGTTGTATTTTTATGCTTGTGGATAAGCATATGTTTGAGTACCTTTGAGGTACATTTGAATAACTTATTTATTGTAGTTTAATACATAGTAGACCTATTATATAGATTGGAATTAGATATGTGTATTGCAGCTAGTACTACAAAAGTTGAGTGTATTGCAGTCAGTACTACAGAAGCAATGTGTATGTCAGAGAGTACTACAAAAGAAAAAGGTGTTTTGCAGATAGTACTACATGTTGAGGAGTAGTGTAGGTTGGGAATCTATCTACTAGGGTGAAATAATTGAGCCTATAATTATTAGGTGTTAATAGTCAAGCTTTCTGAAAAACCCTATGTAACCCTATGTGTTATGATAGAACACATCATGATGAATTTTTACTTCATCGAATTCATGGTCATGTAAAATAAAATTTCAATACATAGATACAGATGAGAAGATTGCAAATTTGTGAACATGCCATTGTCAGTGACGAAGTTTAAACACCTTCTAAGATAAGATTGGTATGGCAGGAAATTCCTTGTAAAGCAGAGAATGTCTCCCTCACTAAGAGGGAGTGTTTATTGTACATCATCAAGAGCCATTATTCGGGCTTGTGAGTAATATCAATTCAATTATTTTCATAGATGGTACCCTATGAGAATGGATCTCCAATTGTGGAGATGATATTTTGTTGTATCAAGATTGAAGTCTTGCGTTGTATCAAAAACTGTGCACCTACATTTGTTGAGGTGGTTATATTATGTGATATATTTCTAGTCATGGTCATTGAGTGCTATAAGTCTCCTTTAAGGGTCAACTACCCCTAGAGTGAATTAATTTAGCATATAAATATATGGTTTGGGGTAATATATATGATCATCAGTGTGTATGGAATAATTCTTCTGAGTGTGATATGATAATATGGATAAATAATGCACATATGGACCATGCATTAATTACTTAATGATAATGAGATAAAGCATAGAGAAAGAGATTTTGAATTTCCCATGAAAATGTATAAGTGAACTCAAGTTATAAAGCTTCCATAAAATATTAATTACTCAATCAATGCCTCAGTCAAATCATCAGTTGAACTATAAATTAATACAATTAGTTAAGTAAAGAAGAGATTAATGTTCATCAATTCACATGCATAAGTTAACTAAATAGATCCATGAAAAGTATATAATATAAATTGTGCATGGATGGCACCAAGAGTGAAGAACTGATGACAGTTAAGTTAGCATGTTAACTAAGTGATCATTGAATAAGTTAAACATTTAGTTCAAGTCAGTTAATAATCAGTTCAAGTTAGTTAACATTCAGTTCAAGTAAGTTAACATCCAGTTCGAGTTGGAAACATTTAGCTCAAGTACGTTATCATTCAGTTAAAGTAAGTTAACATTCAGTTCAAATCAGTTAACATTAAATTCAATTAAGTTAACATTCACTTCAATACATTTAAGATTTAGTTCAAGTAAGTTCACTTTCAGTTGAATACAATGAACATTCAGTTAAAGCTAATTGAGTAAAGGAAGGGCGATAATGTTTGCATGGAGGGATTTCTAATTAGATCCTCATATGGTGCTCTCTGTGTGTTTATTGACCCTCATATGTGATACCTTTTTCATGCTAGAATTTTTGTCTTGTTATTAATATGTTAGGCATGTGGCAAGTTCAATACAATTGCATACATTTGTTTCTAGAGGGTTGTACTGGGTCTCTTTTCTCTATTACTGTGGAGATATCTCTTATTAGAAAATATACTTATGTGTTGTAAACCATTCTCTACAAACCTATATATCATGCTCAAAAAAATTGTTGGGTTTTTCACCCTATGTGTTTGGAGTGTTTTCCCAGGGTATATCATGTCTCTTATGGTTGATTGTTTTATGTGGATGATTTATTTATGATATCTATGTATGGATGATATATGTAGATGTCATATATGTTTCTGATTTATATGTGTCTAGTTTATGAGAATCATATGCATTGAATTGTTTGATAAACATTTTAAAGTTCAAGCATCTCTGATTTTGCTCAAACATCCAAATATTGTAATGAGTTGGATATGATTGGGAGGGAGAATTAGAGATAAGGTGGGAATATGGAGATTCCTCACAAATAAGGAAACTTGAAGAAAGAAACACAAAGAAATGTGTCAATGAAAACAAGGAAACTAGCAAAAAGATGGAAAAGTAGAAAGCAATGAAAAGCAGAAGGTCGGAAAAAAGAAGGAAAGTCATGAAAAGAAGAAATTCATAAGTTTCCTAATTTACACACTCAATAAGGAATAATAAAATTAAAAAAAATTCAAATATCTTTAGGAAAGTTAGTAAAGGATAAAATTAGTCATTGAGGGCAGAATTGATGAGGCTAGTGACTCTAAGGCAAAAGCAACTTGCCAAGGAAACATCCACACAACTTGAATTCAAATTTCCAAAGAGGTAAATTCATCCTTGGAGGTAAAATAAAATTGAGATATATAATAAGAGGCTCTCAAGTACATTCCAAGTCTTTTGACATTCTAAATTTGTGAACGAGTAAGATTTGATGATTCTATAGGATTTGGAGGTGTTCCCTTAGCCAACTATGGGAGATGTGCCCCATAGAAATTGTTACAGTGCTTTATTATGATTCAAGTTCACTATATGAATCCATGGAAGTTTGATTTTTAGGTTTGATCCATCCCATTCCATGAAGGATTCAAGCCTCTAATATTGTTGTAAAGAGTTGTGTAGTTTTGTGGTGATCTAGATGAACTTTAGCTAGGAGGAGACTATAGGATGGATATGCTCTTGATATGAGAGATATCATATAATTTAGTGTTCATAATAGGTTTCCTAATGTTCAACATTTACCTCTAGTTCTAATCCAACATTTTCATATCTTCTACTTCCTGTCATTGAAGGATTTGGTTCTTTGTCGTAGGAATCCTAGAGTTGAATTTCTATGTAATCGGGGAGTCATATACATTGTTAATATCTGTTAAATTATTATTTCAGGTTCATGAACCTATGAGGAGGTTTTTAAGTATCATTTTTCAAGACTATCTCTATATGCATTGATTATTGACAAGTTTTTACAGTATTTGACGTTATAAGCTATATGTAAGCCCAAATTTGATTATATCATCTATTTTGGGTCCTTAAATCCTCACTAAGTATATACCAAGAATTACATTCATAATTTGATACCCTTAGGTAGTTTCCTGGAAGCTCTGAATCGAAAGTAATTGTGTAGTCACACAAACTAGTCTTCCTATTTTGACCCCAAATCAAGCCCAATCATCCCTAAACCACTGGATTCGGACCTTGATAATATAATTGATATAGTTTTTATAGTTTGGGTTTCTGAGTATCCTTGGATTATACTTCATCCTTGCTGATGTTATAAACATAAATGGAACCAATACATTATGCATAGGATTCTTGAGAATATGCATTATAGTGGCTATCTTTCTAGGGATTCTAAATTGGTGTGCCTATGATATGTTTTTGAAGACCTGAATTTAAATTTTCAGATCCATTACTTGAACCCTTGTGAAGTGTGATAATCCCTATTGTGTATTGATATTGATTGAGGTCATTCTAGTTTCAATTCTTGCACCTAGTTTTGTTTGTTTTATGAATTGAACCTGCAACTTGATCCTATTCTTGAGTTAGTGAGCTTAAACATCCCATAGGTTCATTATAGTGGTATCAAAGAACTTTTATCTAATCCTGTGGAAAGTAATCTACCAATCCCAAAGTTGCAACCATGGTATTGATAATTGTCACTTCTAAATAAAGTGATTATGAGATGTATCAAGAATAATAAAGTTCCTTAGATGAAGAACCAGTATGCAGTACTTCATCTCTTTTTAGATACACGTATGATTGTGACTTCTATATTCCATCATATATGATGAATTCATGAGCCCGAAAATTATTCATGGTGGGTTGTCTTGTATAGGGAAGCCAAGGGAACCATTCGAGTGCCTTGTAGATTATTAGAGAATGAGTGATGGACTTTTGAAGCACCTTTATTTTTGAGAGTACTATTGTATTATACTATAGGAAAATCATGGAAAGGATTTCACATATGGTGGATGGAATGCGCAAGAAGGTAGGAACTACATGG
Source organism: Pseudotsuga menziesii (assembly GCA_001517045.1). Lineage (NCBI taxonomy): Eukaryota > Viridiplantae > Streptophyta > Pinopsida > Pinales > Pinaceae > Pseudotsuga > Pseudotsuga menziesii. The sequence goes on from LPNX010418422.1 coordinate 51,402, forward strand.
TTTCCACCCAAATCCAAAATAGATAAGGAGGATTAGGATGTGCACCCTTAGTCGTTCATAGGCAAAGACAAGAATCATGATCCACCTAGTTATTTAGGTGGTGAATAAAAAGTAGCATTTACTTATGGATGTTGTGATGAGATACCTAATTATGGGTATCATAGTGAGGTGGCTACTGATGGGTTCCTAAGGTTTGATGTACCTATCAATGGGTACCAATATAGCGTGGAGACATCTACTGATGGATGTTCATCTTTCTATGTTGGTGAAATAAATATTCCTATTGGGGATATTATTGAAAGTACACATTAGTTTAATCATAGAGATCTTGTAGTTGAAGAAGAAGACCCGAGATCGAATTCCACTTCAACTCTTGAGCTTCATGAGGTTGATTCTACATATGATGGGGAGGATGTTCACTTTGATGATCCTTCCTACCTAGTAGGGTCATTTCAATTGGGTGAAAAGAATACCAAGAAATCTTTACACATTCCCTGTGAAACTCATACTTCAGTATCAGTTCTATGTTGGAGAGTTTCTTCATTAGAGCATTCATCTTTCCTTGAATCCATGGATAAGATCAAGGGAGAAATATATGCAATCCAAGGTAATTTTTCATACATGATTTTAGACAAGGATCACATGTATGAGCTTGTTCATATGTTGCATGGATCATCCTTGAAGGATGAAGAGTATATTTTCAAGCTCGATGATTATTTGATGGTAACCCAAGATTATTTGAGAAGAACTCAAAATTCCCTCTTGGAGTCTAAGATGGATATAGAGAAACTTCACCAAAATTTGCAAAGATCACATATTCCCTCCTATATTTCTGCTCATCATTCTCTTATGGTTGATTTCATTCATGGACCAAAGGAGGAACCTCATGTGATGGTGGTAGATTAGGAACATTTTGATTTGCATATCATTGAGGAGGATCAATATTTGAATTTCCTCATGGACTGAGACACACATTCATGGAGGAGGTAGAGAAGCACACCATTGTTGAACCAATGAGTGGAGGAGGAAATGCATTCACCATTTTTATGGATGCATCGCACATGGATATGATATTGGTTCACTCTAATTTATCCCACAAACTTATGGCATCCATGAGACATGGGGATGAATATTGGGTGAATGGATTCTTTCTCTTTGTCCAACATTAGGAGCAGGAGGCTCCCACAATTTCTATTAATGACTTGATTGTCAAACTTAGGGGTTTTAAAAGAACACCATCCCCTTACCAATTTGATGAAAAGAATGGGAATCTATGGATTCCATATTATGTTTCCAGTATACATGGATGGACATGGGATCACCACCTATGAATTTGGAGTAGAAGTGATGTGAGTTTCAATGATAACTTGCACATGGGGTCACATATTTTGGAGAAATATTTGATTTTGGAGGAGGTAGCTAAATTCAATCCACTTGGACCAGGAAATAAATATGTTTATCCAACCATGGATTGTGTGGAAAAATACATCTCAAAGACGGAAATGTGGAGAGGTAATAATTTTACATGCTTCAGTAGAAAATTGATTGATACATCTCTTACTTTACTATGTTATGAGCAGCAACGAAGTTTTTCATGGTCATCATATGATGCATTTGGTATGATGAGTGGGACTTAAAATTTCCAATTGATTTAGTTGGTCGGAGAAAATAACATTGATTCCCAAGAAGAGTTTATCTTCATGTTGGAAAGATTCATGAAATATCCAACAAGCACTTGGAAAAGTGAACTGCAAATATGGATTTGGGATCTTTGTCCCACTTGGTATGGGATATTATTCCTACTGTCAGTGATGTTTGAATAATTTCAGCATAGAGAGTGGGATAGTGGCATCATTTTTTTTAACAGTTTACAACATGGAAAAATAGGGTAACATTGAGAGTAGTGCAGAAAAACCATGGTGGATATCTTTAAGTTATATTGGGATTTGTAATTCCATTACTAGTCAGTCCTTGAGGAACATTTTGGAGTAAATACATATTGTCTTGATTACCCTTGTTTTCATTTGCTTGAGGAAAATCAAATTTTGGGAGGGGAGGACTATAATGTCCCCATTTTTTTTATAAGCACTAGGAGAATTCACTAGGACATTAAATCCCTATGGATCCTAGTGGAAAAAATAAATAAATTAGTTAGTATTAATATTGGTCCATGTCAAATTAGTTTAACTAAATTAAACTAAAGGGAAGTGACAAATATTTTATTTTGTGATAAATATCATCCATAGTCGAAGAGAAGAGTCATGAGCAACCTAGTTTTTTGGGTGGTGAAATGATAGAAGCATTTACTGATGGATGTTGTGATGAGATACCTATTTATGGGTATCATGGTGAGGTGGCTAATTATGGGTTCCTATGGATTGGTGTACCTACTCATGGGTACCAATATAGCATGGATACATCTACTGATGGATGTTTATTTCTCTATGTTGGTGACATAGAGATTATTAATGGGGAGATTGTTGCAAGTACACACTCCTTTGATCATAGAGACCTTGCAGCTACAGAAGAAGACCTAGGATTGACTTACACTTCACCTTTGGAGTTTCATGAGGTTGATTCTACATATGGTGAGAAGGAGGTTCACTCTTATTATCCTTCCGACCTAGTAGGAACATTGCAATTGGGTGAAAAGAATATCAAGAAATATTTACACATTCTCCATCACACTTGTGCTTTAGTATCAGATCTATGTTGGAGAGTTACTTCATTGGAAGATTAATATTTCCTTTAAGACATGGAGAATATCCAAGTATCAATGTATACAATCCAAGGTAATTCTCCATACATTCTTTCGGACAAATATCACTTGTATGAGCTTGTTCATATGTTGCATGGAGAATCCTTGAAGGATTATGAGGATATTTGAAATATCAATTATGATTTGATGGCCACAAAATATCATTTGAGAAGCACTCAAATTTCCCTCTTAGATTCTAATATGGAGATAGAGAAACTTCACCAAAAGTTGCAAGGATCACATATTCCCTCCTACAATTTTGGCGGTCCTTATCATATGGTTGATTGCATTGATGGACCAAAGGAGGAACCTCATGTGATAGTGGGACATGAGGAACATTTCTATTTACATATTCTTGAGAAGGATCAAGAATATTATTTTCTTCTTGGAGCGAGACACACATTCATGGAGGAGGTAGAGAAGCACATGATTATTGAACCAACGAGTGGAGGAAATGCATACACCATTTTTTATGGATGCATATCACATCGATATGATATTGGCTCACTCTCATTTATCCCACACACTTATGGCATCCATGGCACATGGAGATGAATATTATGTGAAGGGATTCTTTCTCTTGGTTCCACATGAGGATCAGCAGGCTCCCACAATTTAAGTTGATGACTTGATGGTCAAACCTGGGGGTTTGACAAGTACACTAGTCCCTTACAAATTTGATGACAATCATGGGCATCTATGGCTTAAATATTATGCTCTCAATATACATATATGGACATGGGATCAACATCTATATCTTTGTAGAATAATTGATGTGAGTTTCAATACTAACTTGCACATATAGTCACATATTTTGGAAAAATACTTGATTTTGGAGGAGGTAGATAAATTCTCTCCACTTGGGAGAGGAAATAAACATGTTGATCCAAACATGTATTGGGTGGAAAAATGTGTCTCATATATGGAGACACAACAAGGTAATAATTTTTCATGCTTCAGTATAAAATTGATTGATACATCTCTTACATTACTATGTTATGAGAGGCAACGAGGTTTTCCATGGTAATCATATGATGCATTCGGTATGAAAAGTGGGACTTAGAAGTTCCAATTGATTTAGTTTGATAGATAAAATGGATTTGATGTCCAAGAGTATTTTCTCCTCATGTTGGAAAGATTCATGAAAGCTCCAACAAGAACTTGGAAAGTGCAATTCAAATCCGGATATGGGATGTTGGAACCACTTAGTATGATAGATTGTTCCTAATGTTAGTGATGTTTGAATAATTGTAGCACAGACAGTGGGATCCTGGAATTGTTTGTTTTTACAGTTTACATCCTGGAAAAATAGGGTAACAACTAGAGAAGCATAGAAAAAATCATGGTGGATCTCCTTAAGTTAGCTTGGGAATTGGAATTCCAATACTAGTCAGTCTTGGAGAAACATTTTGGAGGAAATTCATATTTTATTGAATACCATTGTTTTCATTTTCTTGGGGACAAGCAAAGTTTTGGAGGGGAGGACTGTAATATCCCCATTTTGTTTATAATCACCACGAGAATTCACTAGGACATTAGATCCCTATTGATCCTAGTGGAAAAACTAAATAAATTAGTTAGTATTAATATTGGTCCATGTCAATTTATTTTAATTAAATTAAACTAAAAAGAAGTCATAAATCTCTTAGTTTGTAAAAATTTAATTAATATTTATTTATTTAATATTGTAATGAGTTAGATATGGTTAGGAGGGTGCATTAGAGATAAGGTGGGCCTATGGAGATTCGTCACGAATATGGAAACTTGAATAAATAAGAACAAATCAAGGTGTCAATGAAAAGAAAGAAACTAGAAAAAATAAGGAAAAGCATAAAGCAATGAAAAGAAGAAGGTGGAAGAAAAGAAGGAAAGTCACGAAAAGAACAAAGCCAAAAGTTTCTTAATTTCTACAGTCAAGAAGGAATAGTAAAACAAAAAAATAATCAAATAGATTTAGTAAATTTATAAGAGGCTAAAATTAGTCATTAAGGGATAAATTGAAGAGGCTAGTGACCCCAAGGCAAAAGAAACATGCCAAGGAAACAATATCCACACAACTTGAATTCAAATTTCCAAATAGGTAAACTCATTCTTGGAGGTAAAATATAATTGAGATCTATAATAATATTCTCCTAGATCCATTTCACATATTTTGATAGTCTAAGTTTGTGAATGAGTGATCTCTTATGCTTCTCTAGGCTTTAAAGGTGTGCCCTTAGCTAACTATGGGAGATGTGCCTCGTAGAAATTGTTCGAGGACTTTATTATGGTTAAAGTTAAATATATGCATCCATGTAATTCTTATTTTCAGATATAATCCATCCCATTCCATGAAGGATTCTATCCTCCAAGATCGTTGTAAAGAGTTGTGTAGTTTTGTATTGATCCAAAGGAGTTTCATCTGGAAGGAGACCGTAGGATGGTTGTGCTCTTCCTGTGAGGGATGTCATATGATTTAGTGGTCCTGATGGGATGTTTTATGTTCACCATTTATGTCTAGTTCTGATCCAGCATTCCCATCTCTTCTACTTCTTCTCATTGAAGTATTTGGTTCCTTTGTTGTAGGAATCCTAGAGTTGAATTTATTTGTAATTGAGGGAATCATATACATTGTTAATTGCTTCTATAAATATGAGTTAAATTCCTTATTATGTCCACTTTAATTTTTATTATATCTGTCACATTTCTTATTTCAGTTTCATGAACCTCTGAGGCAGTTTGGAAGTCTCATTTTTCAAGGCTAGCTCTTTATGCATTAATTATTGACTAGTTTTATAGTATTTGATGCTAGAAGCTATATCTGAGCCCTAATTTGAATATATCATATGTTTTAGGTACTTAAAAAATCACTAAATATATCCCAATACTTACATTCATAATTCAATTCCCTTAGGTAGTGTTTGGGAGGCTCTGAACCCAAGGTAATTGTGGAGTCATGTAAACTAGTCTTGCTAGTTTGACCCCAAATAAAGAGCAATTGTCCCTAAGAATTTGGATTTTAACCTTTATAATACCATGGCTATATTTACATATGATGGGGTTCCCAATATCCTTGGAGTATACTTAAACCTCGTTGATGTTCGAAACATAAATGGTCTCAGTACATTTTGCATAGGATTCTTGAGATTATGCATTCTGGTGGCTATATTTCTAGGTATTCGAAATTGGTGTGCCTATTATATGTTTTTTTCATAAATAAATTAACTATTGTAGATCCATTTCCTAAACCCCTGTGTAGTGTGAGAATCCCCATTGTGTATTGAGGTTGATTCAAGTCATCCTAGTTTCAATTCTAACACCTAGTTTTGTTTGTTTTATTAATTCAACCTAGATCTTGATCTTCTACTTGAGTTAGTGAGCCTGAAAATCCCATATTCTCATTACAAGAACTCCATATACACCTCACCCCAACATCTTACTAGTTTAATCTTCATATTAAAAAATGAAAGCAAGGCAACCCCTAACTAAAAGGTGGAATCATGGGATATATATCTAAGCAAGGTTTTGATTTGATCCCCTTGATTATTTTTCAAATATTTTCCTACCAAATAAGTGTCTTGTTAAGGCTTGGTTGTTAATTCAACCAATTGGTTCTTCTTGATGTCTTCACCTGGAATTAATAAGGATTTTATGTCCCTTCTTCCCTATATTTGCCTTGTGGGTTATGATATCCTTCACTACTTCACCCGTACCATCAATCCCTAGTGTTCTTGAATATTTTTTGCACAACTAAAACTACCTTCCAAATATCCTAACTAGTATATAAATCCATCTTAGTTTTTTTAATCCATACAAATTTGGCATATGTGGTTTAGGAAAATTAAATCCTCCCATATATAAACTCTTCATTCATCTTATTGTTCACTACCATCCACCCATTGATACAAATATGAGTTATCCCTACAAATTGTTGTATTTAATTTCTGTATATCAATTATATTTTCACCACAACTCCAAAATTTACCTTTAATGCTAATAATATATATTTGTAAGACCAATCAATATCACCTCTAAACCTTGTATCTTCCTCTATGTGCATTTATATTTTTCCTTGGATAACCTTTTAACATTTACATCTAATTTTATCCCTTGGTTTCCTAGATATCTATCTCTATCTTTCCCTAAGGTCCTAATCAAATTTACTATTTTTCCTTCCAAAGTATCTTAGGAGTAGTCAACCAAATTCTCCACCTCCTAATTTTGCATAACCATAGATGTGTGTGTCTTTAATTTGCTTCCCCGTCTTTCCTTTAACATTAACTCTTTTGAAGCACCTCATTTCTTATTCCACCATTCAACACATTAATATGTATCTTATTAAACAAACATTATTATTTTATATGTTAAAATTTAAAAACAAATTTATTATATTTATATTAACATCTTTAATTTATACACTAAAATTAGCATTGTTAATTTATACACTAAAATTCACATTTAAGAAATAAAAAACCTGATTAATTAAATTAAAATCATTGGTTTATGCTTCATTAAAATTTACAACTAAAATCTATATACTCTACTTAAATCATGGATTTATACAAGTACATAAAAATTATAATACATGTAGTTAAATTTGCATGTGACTAAAATGATTTAATGTATTATGGTATGCTATCACTCACTAGATCTTATTAATAATTAAATTTAACCTTACTCTTATATATATATATATATATATATATATATATATATATTTACGAGTTTACAATTATGCTTTGTAGACCAAAGCTTACATCATTTCTAGTTCTTAACTATTTGAATTGTTTCAAACAGCATACAGATGCAAAATTCTTTCTGTTATACAAAAAAATTTCTGAGGTTCAAGAGTATCAAGACCATATTGCTCTTGGTCCTAGTTCTTTGTTGCTTTCCTTTTGTGCTGACTAAGCTGTGCAATTACTGTATCCTAGTCATAAGGCTCATAGCGAAATGTAAAACAAAACGACTTCACCTTCACTTGAGACCTCTCCTTCTATGATCATGTATTGGATAGCTAAAGCCAGTTTAGAAAGTTTGTCTGCCCCTGTGTTGAATTCTCTGTAGATGTGGTTGAAATGAATTGCTTCAAAGGAGGGTTGTAAAGAATGGATAGCCCTTAAAAAAATTTGTAGGTGTGTGGCTCTTATGGTGTTCCTTCCTTGCACCCATTATATCACCATTTTGGAGTCCCCATAAATATTCATCTTAACTATCTACTTATCCTTTGCTAGCTTGAGGGTAGTCCATAGTGCTGAAAACTTAGCTTTACTATTGGTAGCCCTACCCACTCCCAACTTGAAGGAGATTTTATTTGTTTCAGACAAATAGATCACCCCATCGGCCCCACCAATGGTGGGATCACCCTAGCTAGCACCGTCAAAATAAGCCCACTGGATGCTTATGTCAATCACTTGGGCTATTGTTGCTCTTGTTTTTCTGGCTTTGGGTGATACTTTGTGTTCTTTCACTTTATATAGTAGCAAAGCGAAGGAGATGTTAATGGGAGTCCACACATTCCTGATTATTGCTCTATTCCATGCCTCCCAAATGGTGTATATAAAAATCATAGGTAAAGCACTAAAATCACATATCGCTTTGTTGTTCCACCAGCCTTTGGTTCTCTGCTCCCAGGTTCCTTCCAAGCTGCCCATCCTGCCTTGGCTTAATTTTCTTAAGACTTCAGTCCACACTTGACCTGTATAAGGAAAAGTGTCGAAGAGATGGGACATAAGTGCATCATCTTGTTTGCATAAAATGCAAAGGTCTAGGCCCTGCAAGCCTCTTTTTCTTAAGTTTTCCCATGTCAACAATTTGTTGTTTATTTCCAGCCAAAAAGTGAGTATGGTTTTTAACGGACTATTTGAGTACCAAAGATCATGCAACCACCAGGGTTTCTCTCCTTCAAACTGTTCCATAATTGCAACTTCATAACCCTTTTTGGCTGTGTAGTGACCATCTATTTCATTTATTGTACAAATTAGTGTGTCCTGAGTATCTTCATCAAGACTTACAAAATTGGATTCTAACAAGTCTGTGTAGGTTTTCCAATAAGAAAGATCAGCTCCTTCCAATTGAATAGTGATTTTGTTGCCAAAGCTTTGGTGAAAAGAGTAAGGTTCTTGATTCCCCAACCTCCTAATTCTTTAAGCAGGGAAAAGGAGGTCCATTTTGGCAGGGGAATGCCAAAGCTTTGTTTTCTTGCTATCCAAAGGAATGTGAAGCATTTTTTTCCAAATTTTTTTCAGTATTCCTTTGGGGATGTAGGTTATAGAGGCCCAATAGGCTGGAATGCTCTGAAGCACAACTTTGATTAAGACCAATCTTTCTCCCCTAGACAAGAAATGATTAGCCCATGAAGTGACTCAAGATTTCACCTTCTTATATAGCCACATCCAATCCTTGAAAGTATGACTATTGGGTTTGAGGTGAAAACCTAGGTACTTGAACCCATCAGCCATCAATTTGGTTGGATAGGATATGATTTCAATAGCCCTCTGATTCAAATATTTTGAGAATTTTTTGTGATCTAGAAGCAATTTTTCTATATTGATCGGCATCCCTGTAGCCTTCTTATATTTTTCTATCAGAGTGGCATACTCCTTAATATTTCCCCCCTCCCCTATCCCAAAAATCAATACACCATCTATGAACAAAGTGTGTGTCACTTCCTTTGTCCTTGACACTTTGACTCCTGTAATCATCCCTTCACTTCTTGCTTTCAAGATCAACCTGCTTAGGGCATCAGCCACTAGTAAGAAGATAAAGGGCACCCCTGTCTGATCCCTCTTGTAGGTATGAAGAATACAGAAGAGGAACCATTGATCAAAACTGAAAAAGAGGTGGATTGAATGCATCCCATAATCCATTCCACTATTTCCATGGACAACCCTAATTTTATGAGAATTAGTATGATAAAGGTCCAGTTTACCCTGTCATAAGCTTTGGACCGATCAAGATTTAAGGAAAATTCTTGTTGTTTCTCCTTCTTAATGGTATGAATTTCCTCTTCCGCTCTAGAGATTACATCCAAAATTTTCCTGTTTTGCAAGAACCCAAACTGCTCCTCTGTTATAACTTTGCTCAAGATGGGTTTAATCCTTAAGGCTATGATTTTGGCTATCACTTTGTAGACCATATTGCACCAGGAAATTGGTTTGAATTCTTCAAAGGCTTCAGGCTTCTGATTTTTAGGGATTAGGGCAATGAAAGCAACATTCATGCTTCCAATAACCTTTCCTTCTCTTCTGGATTCTTGGATCACTGCCAACAAATCATCTTTTACCTTGTCATAGAATCCAAGAAAAAACTCTATAGTGAATCCATCTGGGTCATGGGTCTTGCCTTTTTGGAAGGAGTGTAATACCTGCTGAATTTCTTCCTTTGTTATATCTTTAGTTAATTCTTAATTCATCTCTTCTGTAATAACTCTAGGGAACAAATCTAAGACTTCGATCATCTCATTTATAAGGAAGGCAGCTGGCTCCTGGAACATGTTGTGAAAATATTCCACTGTTTCTTGTGTTTTTTCCTCAAAGGACTTTGCCCAAGAGCCTTGTGAAGTCCTAATATCATGGATTTTATTGATGATTTTCCTCTGAGAGGTGTATCTATGGAAAAACTTTGTATTTTGATCCCCTTCAACCAACCATAGTGCTCTGCTTTTGAGCCTCCACTTTGTTTCTTCTTGCAACATGAGTGCATATTTTCTCCCTTCAAGTTCTTTGAGCTCTTCTAATTCCCTTCTACTGAAAACTCCTTCACTGTTATTTTCAAACAACTCCTTTATTTGTAGTTTTGTTCGCTTCAATTCTTCTTGTTTCCTTCTTTTGAACTTCTCATCCCATTCTTTGGATAATTTTTTAACTCTTGCCAAATTTTCCATGAATTGTTGCATGTAAGAATGGTTTTGAGTTTCCTGCAGATGTTCCCAGGCTTCTTGTATTAGGTTTCTATACTCCTCTTCTTATATCCACTGAGGTTTGAACTTAAAAGGAGGAGGGGGTTTGACTTCTAGGGTTTTTATAGTCAGAACTATAGGGCAATGGTCTAAGTTTCCCCCTATTTCTACTAAAGCCTTCAAAATTAGGTCACTCCATATGAGTGAATTTGAGACCAAAAATCTATCCAGCCTTTTTGAGACTATCTGATCTCCACTCCTTCTGTTTCTCCAAGTGGGCATGTGTTTTATTAGATCCAAGTCGATTAAGCTCTTTAGCTTGAACATATGATTTAAAAAAGGATCCAGGGAATTCAGCCTTGTATTCTTACCTCGGGCTTCATTGATGTTTAGTGTTAAGTTTAGGTCCCCTCCTAAAATCAGATTAGGTATGTCTAAAGCTCTGGATCTAGCCAACCTTTCCCAAAAGTTTTTTCTGTCATAAAAGGGACCATAGACATTCAAATCATAAAAAATTTCCCTATTTCACTGTCTTTCGGTTCTATTCCCACCACTATATCAAATTTCTGAACCGATATCATGTTTAAAGAAGGGCTCCATGCTATTAGGGTACCTCCCGAATGCCCATCTGAATCACAAATAGTCATCCCCCAATCCTTTAGGAATTCTTTGTTCACTTCTTCAGCCTTCTTACCTTCTGTCATTGTCTCTTGAATCAGTAACACAGTAGGACTTATGTTGGATAAAATCCATTTCAAAGCAACTTTCTTGGGTACCACCCCTAACCCTTTGATGTTTAAGGAGATGATCTTCATTTGATGAGGGATCCTAGGGATTTATCTCTAAGCGCCCTTGAAATTGTTTCTTATTTACCCTGCTTAACATCTATGATTGATTGCTTATGTGCTTTTGAGATATGGGATTTCCTTCCTAGCTGAGGTTTGGTTTCGAGGTTTAAGGCCAACCCTCCTGTAGAGATACAATCTTCCATCGAGTACTTAGAAGTCCTAGGTCTAAGATTATATTCTTTTTTTATTTCCTTATAGTGGGTAGTCTCATGAATATCCTTTGGGGATAAATCACTTTTTCTTATAATGGAAGAAATAACCACAAGAATAAGACTGTTTCCTTTGACTCCCGTGGAAGATTTCTAGCAAGGACCATTGGGTTCACTGAGGCTGAGTTTTCTAACATCCGTACTTTCTACGCTAGGGCTTAGTTATCTAATTTCCTAGATCAAAAAATTTGCAAAAGCATCTAAAGAATGAATTTTCCAATTTGGAATGGAAAGTAGAGACAAAGACTAAGAATTCTAGGCCAAGATTGCTTATAATTGACAACACAAGTTGCTCATCCTTCCTTTATATCCTACATTGTTTTCATTGTAGTACTAGAGCTTTGTATTTTGAAAAAAATTGTTGAATACTCTCGAAACTGTTGGGATGTATTGCAATTAGTTCATTCTCTAGGATATGGCCTCTAATATCATCTTGTTTTCCAAGCAAAGATTCAATATTGTCCCCTTCTTATTTAGGAGTTATGATTCCCTTAAGGTGAAACATAAGATCTCTGGAGATGTGGATGCACATGAAGTCGAATGCTTCATCTAGCCGGTTCAAAAACTTGGATTTCTTAGCATACTATTGGGGCTCAACTTCTCTTCTAATTGTCATCCTATGCAGTCCCTTTTTGCGCAAGGAAATCTACATAACTTCCCTCCAATCAATGTAATTAAAGGGTGTAAGGTGTTTGGGTGTATTAGCATAATCATTCGCCATTACATTGTATGTTGATCAATCAAATTTTTCAAAAAGCTACGTAGGTACCCGCAAAAAATCACTGCAAAAAAAAACAATTCGTAATCATATGTTAGTTCAAACCCTTCCACCTCAACATGTGCACTTTTTCAGAGTCTGTCACACCTAGATAGACTTATTTGGACATAATCCAAAGGGATAAATGCTATCAGTCCCTAAATTATCTAGAAACTCAGTTGCTTCTGGTGCACAATGGAGGTTTTTGAGGTTTGATGCTAGCCTGAACAAGGCTTTGATACCATGTTAAACTTGAGAAACATAGATATACATGACAATATAAGAGCTATTGGAACGAAATTATGCAATGGAATAATTAATATCAATATACACTGGGCAAAGAATTCATTACAAAAATTTCAGATAAATTGGACAAGAAAATATCATATAATCACAACATCAATATTTATTAATTAATTGGTAATACAATGATCTTAAAATAAATAGAATTTGAATACTATGGATAGGATTCGAATCTACCAACTCTAACTGATTGTTTAACTAAGTAAGTGTGGAAAAATCACAATTGGAGCTCACTAGTTTAACTCTATATGTCTCAATCAATCTACAATAAGTTAACTAATGAGGTAGGTGGAAAAAAGGTGCCACACTCCCTGAATGCATGCAAAGCCAAGGCTAGGCTAACTACTAGTGATCTAATTGATTGTAACTCAAGGATAACTCAGCATAACTATTTACCTACCACAACCAACTAAAGGTGACTACTTGTGGCACTTAGAGTGGGATCCTATAATGTAGGGATTGGTCCCAAAGGCACATAAACTCATACATGCACATGTAGTAAGTGGCATATAACCTCTAGGTGTGTCCCCCATACTCTAGTATAGTGATAATAACTTACTACGTTAGGAAAAATGACCAAATATACTATATTGGACAAAGAGGATTAATTAATCCTAACAATTTAGATCTAATTTCTTTAAAGGAATCACTTATCCAACTAGATTCTTTAATGAAATTTATTAAAACATATTGTGACAAAATATTTCTTTCCTCATCCAATTTATGGCGACATAATCACCATAATTTTTAAGTTTTATAATTCCATATTCCTTTGCTAATCTTAGAATAAGCCACCAGGATGAGATATCCACATAATTATTTGTGCCCAAGCCCAATCCAACACTATAACCTATAGAATCTTCATTTGATAAATAAATTATACCACCTACCCCACACAAACCTCTTAGGCCTTGAACTACTAAAAAAACATCAGGATATTCACTAAACTCCACTAGTAATAGAGACCTGATTTCAATCAAATTTATTGCTTGAGAGGAGGGGGGAGAGACAGAGAGGGGAGACTGGGGAGGTATGGGGATGGGGGGAGAGAGAGACGGGAAACATAGAGCGAGAGTGAGAGGGGTGGAATAGAGTGGGGAGGAGGAGGAGATATAGATAGATAGAGGGCCACAGGGAGATATAGATGGTGATGTGTGTGTGAGAGGGGGGGGGTGGAGAGAGTGAGGAAAATGGGAAGAGAGAGAAAAAATGAGAGAGATGGTGTGTGAGCGTAGAGAGAGAGAAAATGTGAGAAAGAGAGAGAGGATCCCATGATAAAATTTATAATACAATATACTATAAATTTATTACTTTGAATTATTATTGATTTATACTATACAATAAATTCCATTATTAACATATAAATATCTATTAATTTAGTTTATTATTTTATATTGTTATTTGCCTATATCACACTTTAAACTAAATTATATTACGGTTCACCTATATCAAATTTTATCACTAAAATTATATATTTATTAAAAAATAATACATTTTATAACATCTAGTGCTTTTTTAAATCTTAAATTTGTGGTGATTTTTAATAAGAGAATAGTTTTTTGAAATATATAGAATAAAATAAAAACGAAAACAAAACAAAATTACAACTTTATTTAAAAAACCAAATTAATTTTTCAAATACGAGAAATAACATATAAATAATTATACGATTAAACCTATACTATATACTACTTAAAATACACTAATCAAGAAAATAAAATAACTACTTAATTTAGTATTATGTATTACACTCTATTATAAAGCTTATAGTACACTTTCTATTCAAATATAATTATTACTACATATATTACACTCTATTATGGAGCCTATACTACACTATTGTAATCAAATATAATTATTATAATATATATTATTCATTTGTTGTATATTCTATGTTTTATGAACTATATTACTTTTACAACTATTATCTATATTATTAAATATTATCATATTATGTAATTATATTTTTATCACATTTTATAAGTAAAATTATTTATTTTTATCACATTATACAATTAAGTAAAATTATTATACTCAATTGTAATAGTAATATTATCTATATATTAAACGTAAAATTATTGTTTTATATTTCATGTAACATATCCTTTACCCGATTTTTGTGTGAGTATATATTAAACGTAAAATTATTATTTTATATTTCATGTAACATGTCCTTTACCTGATTTTTGTGTGAGTAGATCTTAGTGATGGATTTAACTATTTAAATTTCATGAATATTTTGTAAGTCCTTGAAATGTTCTCTCACAACAAGTTTATATTTAAGTTATTATATGTGGGTCCTTTTTAGGAAGTTTAAGTAGTCTCAAACTCTTTTGGTTTAATATTGTTGTTTTAAAAAAAAGAAATGGTTAATATCTTGTTTCAGAATATTAACAATGTGTAACTTCTAATGTATATATGAATATATGAAGAAGCAAGGAAAAAGGTGTTTAAGACTAGAATTATATTGTGAATAGATGAAGATAAGGATGAGGGTGTGAACTAAGAGGAAACTATTCCAATTTAGTTGCCTTCAATTGGAAGCTATGTATGAAGTGAAATGGGTCCACATTTCATTGTTAATCTTTAAATTAAATATCATTTTATATAAATGAATGTAGAGTTGTTTTCTTTTCTTAATATGGTAAAACATTCATTGGCCCTTACAATCTAGGCACTTTAAAAGACGTTTAAAGAAATTTTATAACCCATTTCGAGGATAATAGTAAAGTGAAAGTTGAATATATTACATTCCATTTAATAGATATTTAAAATTATTACTCTTCCAAAATAGATCCATAGAGGGATCAAATCTTTCAAGGTGCAAATCGTTTTTTAAAGTGGAAATGTTGAGGAAATGTGTAATACAATGTTTATAGTTTTAGTTTATATAATTTATGTTGTTTTATATATATGCAATTCTAAATCATTTAAATTTAATTTAAGCACGCATGTTATTTTTAATAATATATATA
>LPNX010418434.1:0-14269 GCA_001517045.1 Pseudotsuga menziesii
TTTTTATCTAAATTTTAATGAGGAGCATTGGTTTAAGTTGATGAATTTATTAGAGATATCATCCACAAATGGATTTAGTAAAGATGATATTCATAAATTTGAAAAAAACATCTCCAAAATCTTCGTACAATGCTTTCTTGAAAAATAAGATTAAAAATATTATGAATGCAAATATGAAATATAAGATGAGATAAAATCGTTTAAAGCAATTATTTACATTACAAAAATTTCCAAAAAAAATCAAAAAATAATTATTAAATCTTTATACATTAATAACTCATTATTATAGAAAGAATGTTTGTGTATTTATTTTATGGTTAATGTTTTTACTGTATTGCACAAGGATGAGACAAATATTGTCTATATTGAATTTATGGAAGTTCTTCTAAATTTGATATATATATCTGGAAGCTTATGAATGTATCATGTGAGATAACTAGTAGCTTATGAATGAATAACCAATAATTCATAGATCAAAAAATAATATAAAAAAAATAACTTATGTTTGATAAATAAATAATTATGTTATACTCTTAAATTACACATTATTTAACTTCACCAAACCTAAAATATGAAAAAATGGTTTTATCATCAAATAATTTATGCTTATATTCGTATTGAAAGTATCTAAAATATGAAAAAATAGTTTTATCATCAAATAATTTATCCTTATATTCTTACTGAACCTTATTGCGTGGTTGATAAATAAATAATTCTGTTAATACTCTTAAATTACATTTATACATTATTTAACTTCACACACTGATAAACCTAAAATATGAAAAAATGGTTTTAACATCAAATAATTTATCCTTATATCCCTATTGAACGTCATTGTGTGGTTTATAGTTAATGTACATTTCAACGTCATTGTGTGGTGTATATGTAATATAAATTTCATGCTCAAAACTTCCATGTTAACGAGTGATAGTATCATGGAATTATTTCGTTTATTTCTTATACAACTCAAATTTTTAATTCATATGAAATAAACTTCAAAGCACTAACATAATAATAAAGGGGAAAGCAAATCTCTTACATACAATCTTTTCATGGGTTATTAAAATTAACTAAGTTATTGGAGAGTGTCCTATACATGGTTGATGTTATCTAAGATGTGCCATAATATGGATATATAATACTTTTTATAGTTCTCAGTTATTGTGTGGTGTGATGATAAGATAGATGGATTTCATTTTATCCACAGGGGTTTAATTTAGTTGAGATATATTTTGGTTTAGATGTTTGATTGATGGTTTGCTTGTTGCTGAACAAAAACTAATATCATTTTAATTTGACTTAAGTTTATTTAAACCTTAATCAAAATGTATTTATGTATTCCAATATATTATTACCATGAAATGAATCCTAACTATACACTTGTTAATTTTGTTTATTTACTCAAAAAAATCCAAAATCTCAAATAATTATGCCCATAGGCTTATATATGTTAGAATTTTGGGGTGGACTACTATCTATTACTTACAGCTTAGTCCAAGTGCATTTGACACTTAGGAGTCTAGCTAATGTGCAGTCATGTAAGAGTCGAACTCCAAATAAAATAGTTCGAACTCTTAATAAATTTGTCTGAAGTCGTGTGATAACTCCACTTAGTGGCATGGTATTGTACAACTCATGTGACACTCACTCCACCTACCAATTGGGATTCCACTTAATGTGCATAAGGCTTAGTCGAACTCCATTTAGAAGTTAGAAGTCACCATAACTCATAGCTATTTTATTAATTACAATAGATTTATATTAGCTTAAAACTATTAGATAAAACTATTAGCTTAACTCCATTGATTCTACAATTATTAGCTTAATTTCAACTCTAATTACTTACGGCTTAGTCCAACTGTATTTGGCATCTAGGAGTCTAGCTAATGTGCAGTCATGTAAGAGTCGAACTCCTAATAAAATAGTTCAAACTCCTAATAAATTCCTCTGAACTCATGTGATAACTACACTTGGTAGCATGGTATTATGCAACTCATGTGACACTCGAACTACACCTACCAACTGGGAGTTTAGTTAATGTGCATAAGGCTTAGTCAAGATAACTCGGAGCTCTTTTATTAAACACAATAGATTTATATTAACTTTTAAATTAACTATTAATCGTTCGAACTCCTTATAAACAATTATAAAAAATAAAAAATAACTCATGTGATAAGTGAACTTAATGGCATGGTAATGTGTAGTCCATGTGACAGTTGAACTCCATCTAGAGTTAATTAGTCAAACTGCATTTTACAATTGGGAGTTGAAGTAAAGTGCAGTTCATGTGATAGTATAATTCCTAATAAAATCCTCTGAACTCCTAATAAATTCCTCTTAACTCATGTGATAATTGCCCTTAGTGGCATGGTAATAGAACTCCACCTACCAATTGGAAGTCCAGTTAATGTGCATAAAGCTTAGTCCAATTCCATTTGGAAGCTAGAAGTAAGGATAACTCGAAGCTCTTTTATTAACTACAGTAGATTTATATTAACTTTTAAATTAACTATTAAATACAACTATTATCTTAACTCCAACATGATGATACAACTATGATCTTAACTTCAACTATGAGCTTAACAACCACAACTTAAGTGGTTTTTATGTTAGATTAACTATTACATACAAGTAATTGACACATTCTTTAGGAAAAAAAATTATAACTATTAGATTAAGTCCAATGATTATACAACTTTAACTTAACTTCAACTCCAATCACAAATTTTAATTGAACTGCAATGGTTGATATATTAACTTTTAAACTAACTGTTATATACAATTATTAGTTTAAATCCAATGGTTCTACAACTATTAGCTTAACTTTAACTCTAATCGCAATTATATTGGATAACTATTAGATTAACTATTAATTTAACTTCAATCATGATACAACTATTAAATTAACTTTACTGGTAATATATTCCTCTCAGCGTATTCCAAACATATTAATCTTATTAATATAATTGTTTCTAGTATCTAAATACACTTAATTATTTCTCGACTTTCTCGACTGATTCAAGTTTCCATTGGCAGGTCACCAAGGTTGTCACTCGTGACAACTATAGTTGGAAGGGGCCCTTGCAGCCACGTTAGTGTAAACAACTACCACTGTGCCGATGCTTTCCTTGTGAATACGAGATGTCGCAATCAACGATCACGGCAAGATGAGTTTGATGATTACAGGATGCACTCAACCACCATTATATAGTAGGAATCTG
This sequence comes from Pseudotsuga menziesii, assembly GCA_001517045.1. Lineage (NCBI taxonomy): Eukaryota > Viridiplantae > Streptophyta > Pinopsida > Pinales > Pinaceae > Pseudotsuga > Pseudotsuga menziesii. The sequence continues at coordinate 3,222 of LPNX010418434.1, forward strand.
TGAATCTAACGACAGGGGACTTGACTGTAACAAGGAAACGTTCTTTAATTAATATAAAATGATAATTTAATAAACCAGCAATGCTGTACCATATCTATGGGAGTAGGTACAGCGGAGCATAGCGGGCCTGAATACCCAGAACCGACACCAATTTCATTAAACTAAAAATAATAATCGATACATGGAGTATATCTCACTTCACTTTATCTCCTACATAACTGGTTATTTGCTTGAACTTGGCTTCACTACATTAAATCATATCAAAAGACCAGAATGGTTGCGATCAGCTTCGTCGTATTGGCGCACTTAGCAGCCATTGGGCTGTGGAATGGAATATGTGTACATTGTGTCGCTGAATAGAGCTAGTATTCGATCGCCTCAAAGATGAAGCTGACACTGTGGTTTGGACTGGTAATAAATTTGTTGGAAATTTTACAACTAAGGATGCAAATGCTACAGCTTGTGGGGTAGAGCAAGTGGAATTGTTAAAATTGGTTGTAAATGGAGGGTTTCGTGTTCAAATCTCTCTAAAATTTACCCGTGTGCGATGGTTCGGGCCCGTGTGTCACAGTAGTACCAGCCCACCTCCAGTTGTCGATTCCCCTAATTACAAAAAAAATTAAAAAGAAGAAGATGCAGTGCCACATTCTATTTCATCAACGGTGAACCATTAGTCATATATAAAAATGTTGGGAAATGAAAAAATGCTCTCCAGCTTAAATGCTTCATTTGGTTATGTTGTGAGAATGGTATTCTTATTTGGGATTTAATCTTACTGGAAAAGGTTGGATTGGTTCTAACATTTGGCATCTCTGCAAAAATAGATTTGAATCTGTCTTCCACTTATTTTTATCTTGCTCTTTTTGTAAAGTTATGTGGAAAGTGGTTCTGGAGGATCTTCATTCTTTAAGGAGCTGTGCCACATTTGTTGATAAAGCTCGAACATTGGGTCATATTTGATAATTAACACAATTTTTTTCATATCTTTTTATGCTGTGAAATGTGGAAATCCAAAATGATGGGAAGTGATAGCCAAAACCAAGCTGACTAAACTTGAGTTTAGGGCTCAGTCGATATTAAATTTAATTTTCACTTTGACACACCGACCACTTTTCTTTTTCACTTGTCGGGTGAAACTTGTCTATGTCCGACTAGACAAGTTTATAAATTTTAGTCGGTCTTTCACTCAACCAAAATTACTTCGACATACTTGTCCGACCGGTTTTTACCTCGACCACTTTTCACTTCGACCAAGTCGGCTGACTTCTTCTCTTTGACTAAATCGGCTCACTTCTTGTCTTCAACCAAGTCAGCTCACTTCATGTCTTCGACTAAGACAATTCATTTCATGTCTTCGACCAAAATAGTTCACTTCAATCGGCTGACTCAACCAACCTCTCAAGTCGGCTCACACAGCCGATCACTCAAGTCGGCTCACTTTGGTCGAAATCTACAGAGTAAGTTTCTTAGTCTAAAGACTTAAGAAATTGCAAATGCTTTTCACCTGTGAGTAAGATAGAGTAAAAATGGACACATTCTCAAATCCAAATAACTTATAAAAACATATACCCAAATATGTAGGAAGACTTGAGTCGACCAATGTGACGTAAAACCTGGAACTTTCTCGCAGTGAGATTTTTATGGGTTCTTTGATCTTTCACTTAACAGTAATTGTAAAAGACATTTACAGAAGTAAATCTGAAAATATGTGTGGCCAAATAATCATGCATTCAACCATAAACTATTTCATATATTTAACTATGTGGAAATAACAAAGTATTGCAAACTTGTCGGTTACAAAATGGTCGGTCCAGACTCATCGATCTACAGAGCTTCAGCTCTTCGAATAAATCACATGCACAGAAGCTTGAGATTCGAATTCTCTTTCTCACCCTCAGTTCCTCTTGTGTATAATGTCTGTGTGTCTGTATTTGTAAACTGATTTACAATTTGCTTCTTCTATTTATAGGCAATCTGAAAATTGCTTCTGCATGGGTCGACTGACTCACTATTAAAGACTGTAATAACTATCTACCTAACAACTTAACTTCAGAAATAAATTCGATTGGTTTACATTTCCTACTCGTGGACTCTTCCCTCTTGCCAGAATGATAGACAAGATCTTGACTTGTACAGACTCTGACAGAGTCGGCTGGAAGTCAAGTACAGATCTGCGAGTAATTACATTTTTTCAACACTCCCCCTTAATTACAAGTACATGGGGATTTTTTTAAAAACAAAATTCACAAAATGTTTCAGAACTTAGACATGCTCTGTTTATGACAGAGTCCACTGTGGAGAACTTGTCCTTCCAAGATAACTACGCAGATACTGGAATGTGTCTTTTGCCAATGGCTTTGTGAAGATGTCGGCAAATTGGTCTTTAGACCTGCAAAATTCCAAACAAATTTCCTTGTCGTTCACCAACTCTCTTATAAAATGAAACCTTGTGTTGATGTGCTTGGTTCTCTTGTGAAACACATGATTCTTTGATAATGCTATGGCTGAATTGTTGTCACAGAAGATTGTTGTCATTTCTTGATGCTTCTGTGACAAGTGTTTTAAGACTCTTCTCATCCAGACAGCTTGACATGTAGCACTTGTCGCTGCAACATACTCTGCTTCAACTGAAGATAGAGTTACTATGGGCTATTTCTTTGAAGCCCATTAAACAACACATGTACCAAAATGAAATGTGTATCCAGATGTGTTTTTCCTATCATCTATGCTGCCTCCATTATCACTGTCAGTATAGCCAATGAGTTTAAAAATTTTTGAGGTTGAATACATAATACGAAGGTATTTTGTCCCACTTACATACCTCATAATTCTTTTACCTGCTTGCCAATGTGAGTCATTTGGTGACTCCATAAACCTTGAGATCAAAATTACTCCATACATAATGTTTGGTCTTGTTGCTGTCAAATACATAAGGCTGTCAACAAGCCTTTTGAACAGCGTAGGATCTACAGTGGATCCTTCATCATCCTTGCTCAATTTTAAACCTGTTATCACTGGTGTTGGGGTTGTCTTGCAATTAGACATGTTAAATCTTTTTAAAACTTCACTTACATACTTAGACTGTTATATAAAGATACCACTTTCAGACTCCTGAACTTCAATGCCCAGAAAAAACTTCATAAGCCCCAGATCAGTCATTTCAAATTCACTTTCTATGACTATTTTAAAATCTGCTATGCCATAATCACCAGTAAATATTAAATCATCTACATACAAGCAAACAATTAATATCTTGCCTTGCTCATCAACTTTGGTGTACAAAGTTGGTTCACTTTCACTTCTGTGAAATCCATTTTCAATGAGATAGGAATCAATCTGACTGTACCAAGCCCTAGGAGCTTGCTTCAAACCATAGAGTGCATTTTTCAGCCTGTACACTTTGTGCTCTTGACCTGGAACTTCATACCCTTGTGGCTGTTCCACATATACTTCCTCTTCTAGATAGCCATTTAAGAATGCCAACTTGACATCCATTTGATGAACATGCCATTTGTTTTGTGCAGCAATGGCCAAAACTATTTTGACTGTATCCATGCATGCAACTGGTGCAAACGTTTCATTGAAGTCTAAGCCAAGTTGATGTGTGAACCCTCTTGCTACCATTCTTGCCTTGTGCTTTTGCACATTTCCATCAGCATCTTGCTTTGTCTTGTAAATCCATCTGACACTGATTACATCCTTGTCTTTTGGTACATCGACCAGTTCCGATGTCTGGTTTTTCTCAATGCATTCTATTTCTTCATCCATGGCTTGTGCCCATACTTCTTATTCAACAGCTTCTTCAAATGTTAGTGGGCCATATATAGGGGAAAATAATACAAACCAAGAGAATGAATTAGATGTACCAGCTTCATATACCACTTGGAGAATTCTAATTGTCTTCACCAGTTCTGTCGATGTCGACCTCGATGAAATGCTTGATGGAGTCTGCTGTCCTCTTGGTGTACTTGTCGGTGTAGCTTGAGCTGCTACTTGTGTTGATGGTCCTTGTGCTAAACCATGTCTTGGTGTCATGGGTGATGGTGCTTTGACTAGTTGACTTACATGTGGTATTTGAACCACTTCCCCTTCCATATCATCATTGTCGACGTTCGACACAATCTTGACATTTATGTCGACGGTTCCATCCCATGATTCGTTCTCGACAAATTGAACATCGCGACTGATTATCACTTTCCTTGTGATGGGATCATTACATCTTGTATGATTTTGTGTCTTCTGAATAGCCGACAAAAATACATTTCTGTCCCTTCTTGTCTAGCTTCCTTCTTAGCTCATCTGGAACACGAGCATATGCAACACAACCAAAAAATTTTAAATGGGAAACACTATGATTCATACATGTCCATGCTTCTCGGGGAAATTTGTTCTTCACACTCTTTGTCGGACATCTGTTCATAATGTAAATGGCAGTTGCGACTGCTTCACCCCAATACTCATTTGGCAAATGCTTGGCTTCCAACATGCTACGTGCCATCTCCATGATGGTTCTATTCTTTCTTTCGGCAATACCATTATGCTGAGGTGTATACCATGTAGTGAATTGTTTCTGCATGCCATGGGTCTTGCAAAAATTCATAAATTCATTTGAAACATATTCACCTCCTCTGTCAGTCCTTAAGATCTTGATGCGGTGTCCACTCTGGTTCTCCACGAGTGCCTTAAATTGCTAAAAATAACCAAATGCATCAGATTTATGTTTCAGGAAATATACCCATGTCTTTCTTGAGTATTCATCAATAAAGGTTAAAAAATAGTTGCAGCCACCAATGGATGATGTTTGCATTGGAACACAAATGTCAGAGTGCACAATTTCAAGTGGTGTGTGTGCTCTATAGGACTTTTCGAATGGAAAAGTCTCTCTATGTTGCTTGCCAAAAATGCAGCCTTCACAAACCCTCTCTAGTATGTCAATCAATGGTAATCCCTTCACCATATTCTTTGTGTGTAGTAGCTTTAGCCAACCAAAATTCAGATGTCCAAATCTGAAATGCCACAACCAGGATTCATCCTGAATTTCTGTCTGAAATGCAGCTTGCAGATTAGCACTACAATTTTCTCTCTTGTCAAGGAGCTTGACTATTTGTTCACTTTATGCCTTGGATGCAGCTCTTGTCTTTATCTTCCCTTTTATGTCGGGAACTATCCTTAATGGAAACAAGCGGTTGCTTGTCATTGGCACTTTTGCTATTAGCTGGTCGCTTGGATGCTTGTCTTTGATCACACAGTGTTCATCTTCCATGTAGACTCTGTAGCCTTTTTGTAACAATTGTCCAATGCTTAACAAATTATGTTTCAAACCTTTGACATGATAGATATCAGAGATATACTTATTCTCCCCCTATTTGGTTAGAATATCAACAGTGCATTTTCCTAAGACAGTAACTTGGACATTGTTTCCAAGTGTAACATCAGTTTTAACTGAAGTGTCTAGACTAGAAAACAGATTTAAATTACTAGTCATGTGGTTGTTGCAGCCTGAATCCAAGTACCATATGTCATGTGGACTTTCATGAATAGCATTGCATTCAAGTGGAGATGTCAATGCCATTAACATTGCACTTGTCGAAGTGTTGGTGTTGGTCGACTGACTTGGGCTTTGCCTTCCTTGGTCATATTGCTTCTTCCTGCATTCATATGCATAATGACCAAACCTCTTACAGTAATGACATTGAATTTTTTATTTATCAAACCTCTAGCCACATGGCTGACTTGGGTTTTGGTTATCTCCTCTACCACCGACATTTGCAGGACTTCTGCCTCGTCCTCCTCTTGAAGAATTTCTTCATCTGCTTCTGAAGTTGTTTCTCCCCCTGCCTCTACCACGGCTTATGGATGGCTGTGCTGCAAATGCACCTTCCAATGATGTCTATGATCTGCTGAGTCTATGCTCATGATTGATGAGTGAAGCTTGCAGCTCATCAATGGTAAATGTCGACATGTTTGTGTGTTCCTCTAAAGTCACAACCAATTTTTCAAATCTTGGGGGAAGACTTCTAAGAATTTTTTCAATAACCCTTTGGTCTGCTATGGGTTCTCCATGATATTTCAGTTGGTTTATCAACCCAACAACTCTGGTGTAGAATGTGTCTACATTTTCTGAATCTTTCATGGACAGAGATTCAAAATCTCTTCTCAGAATCTGCAGTTTGGATGTCTTTACCTTATCCAAACCTTGATAGGCAGTCTCCAATGTATCCTATGCTTCCTTAGCATTAGTTTTTGCTGCTTTTCTTGGCAGTGTGCTTTTATGCATAGCTTGATGTATGAAAAACAGAGCTTTTCCATCTTTCTTCCTTTGTTCTCTCAAGACATCTTTCTCAGCCTGTGTGAGATTGTTATATGCTATCATGTCTGCTGGTTCTGCATAACCATACTGGACTATCTCCCAGACATCTTGATCTCTGAATAAAGCCTTCATTGTCAAACACCAATATTCATAATTCTTTTCTGTAAAGATTGGAGTTTGCAATGAACCAGAAGTGGAAGCCATTTTAATTTTTAATTAACTTTCCTTAGAAAATTAATTTCCACTTTTTAAGACAAGATTTGTTTCCTAAATATTGGGCTAATATAAGCCTTGCTTTAATGTAAATACCAGATAGCCAAAACCAAGCCAACTAAACTTGAGTTTAGTGCTCAGTCGATATTAAATTTAATTTTCACTTTGACACGCCAACCACTTTTCTTTTTCACCTATAGGGTGAAACTTGTCTATGTCTAACTAGACAAGTTTATAAATTTTAGTTGGTATTTCACTCTACCAAAATTACTTCGACTTACTTGTGCGACCGATTTTTACCTCAACCACTTTTCACTTCGACCAAGTCGGCTGATTTCTTCTCTTCGACTAAGTGGGCTCACTTCTTGGCTTCGACCAAGTTGGCTCACTTCATGTCTTCGACCAAGTCGGTTCACTTCAATCACCTCACACAACCGACCACTCAAGTCGGCTCACTTTGGTCGAAATTTACATAGTAAGTTTCTTAGTCTAAAGACTTAAGAAATTGCAAATGCTTTTCACATGTGAGTAAGATAGAGTAAAAATGGACACATTCTCAAATCTAAATAACTTATAAAAACATATGCCCAAATATGTAGGAAGACTTGAGTCGACCAATGTGCCATAAAACCTGGAAATATTCACGGGGTGAGATTTTTATGGGTTCTTTGATCTTTCACTTAACAGTAATTGTAAAAGACATTTACAGAAGTAAATATGGAAATATATGCGGTCAAATAATCATGCATTCAACCATAAACTATTTCATATATTTAACTATGCAGTTTCATATATTTAACTATGCGGAAATAACAAAGTATTACAAACTTGTCGGCTACAAACTAGTCGGTCGAGACTTGTCGATCCAGACCCATCGGTCTATAGAGCTTCAGCTCTTTGAATAAATCACATGCATAGAAGCTTGAGCTTCGACTTCTCTTTCTCACCTTGAGTTGCTCTTTCTGTATAATGTCTGTGTGTCTGTATCTGTAAACTGATTTACAATTTGCTTCTTCTATTTATAGGCAATCTGAAAATTGCTTCTGCATGGGTCCACTAACTCATTATTAAAGACTGTAATAACTATCTCCTAACAACTTAGCTTCAGAAATAAATTCAACTGGTTTACAATTCCTACACGTGGACTCTTCCCTCTTGTACAGACTCTGACAAAGTCGGCTGGAAGTCAAGTAAAAATCTACGAGTAGTTACATTTTTCCAACAGGAAGATGCCTTGTATCATGTTATGCAGTATTAAAAATTTAAGTATGTATAAGGATTACTGCTTAGAGGTTTTTCCAATGAAACCAAGACAATAAGGAACTCCTCCTAACAGTGTGTATCGTGCTGGAGTCCTCAATGGTGCGGCTTAGAATAATGACAATGAAGCCGCTATGTATTGGATGCCATACAAGAGCAGAAGCTTTTGGATTTATGGGGACTGATTTTTTTCCTTCAATTATTGGCATACCCTCCTTGCAAATCTGTGGTGATCGTTAAATGGGATAACTCCAGATCTAACCTTCAGGTTCACTCTCTAAAGCAGTGTCGGCTCCCAAAATTCCTTACTCATGGACTCTTTCCCTCATATCAATAGCTCATGTGTACAAGAAGTACAATGGATTGGAAGATGAACTGTATAATAGGGCCTTAGAACTCCAGGAAGGGTCCTATTTTTGAAGAATTTTTGGAGAATGAGTCGGCTCATGCTATCTTGTTCAGATTATTTCTCTCTAATATTTCTATCTAGATTTTGATCACAATTATTATCTTCTCTTCTATTTTTGAGTTGTAATCGACCTGCTCTTATGGTGCTTTCTTTTAGCTGAAATTGACTTTATGGTTATGGTTAATCTTGAATGGGTTATTAGATTTCGATCAGAATTGTTATCTTTTCCTGTATTTTTGAATTGTAATCGACCTGCTCTTATGGTACTTTCTTTTAGCTGAAATTGACTTACATGGTGATGATTAATCTTGAATGGTTATGATTAATCTTGAATGGATGAAGCAGTCATCAAGATTGGATTATCATTTAGTATTGAACTTATGTTCACTTCGATTCAATTATGAATACCAAGGAACTGTTTTTTGTGCTTGAAAAAAAGATAACAAAGATAACGCATGACGAGTAAGCCAGAAATCTAAATGGATTTTTCTGATGCGAAGCCCATTATGAAATGGATTTAACAAAACCACAATGGGTCCATGAGATGATGCGATGCCCATTATGAAATGGATTACAAAAGCACAATGGGTCCATGAGATGAAAAAGGATTACGCATTGGCATTGTAAGAAGCGATCTTTTATAGTGTCATGTGTTGGGGTTGTTTGGTACTGCCACCAACGTCGATGACATGAAATAATAGGATGAGTAGTGCGGTTAGAGGGATTCAGGGCTTGAAATTATCATGAGTTAGGAGATTCGAAGGAGTAGGATTTCTAGTTACGGTTTCAGGAAGAGGTGGTATTATGTTTAGGAGGTTGAGAGGGATGAAATAGATGTTTTGGTCATTTTTATTTACTGGATAGTGAAAAGGGAAGGGTTTAGTCAATGAGAGTGTTTTTAGATGTATTTATTTCATTACATCAAAATAAGTTTAAGCAGAAGTGAAGTGTGTGTTCTGTATTTTATATCTTAAATTGGAGATAGAACTTGGTAGAAGTGAAGTGTGTGTTCTGTATTTTATATCTTAAATTGGAGATAGAACTTGGTAAATTATTTAATGAATTAACTTAGACAAACAACCCTATCTTCATAATGTATTGTACAACCATTTTCACATGATGTTAGATAGGTAACTTGGGTTTGACACAAGGTGTCTCATGTAGTAATGATTTTGGAGGTGTTGTTATTAGCCTCTTTAGTATTTATTATGCGTAAACCTTTATAGAAACTTGGTGAGGATTCCACCTACATTGAGCAAGGCCTTATATGTAAGGCCTTCAAAATATAAACTAATATTATATGAAAATGCAACTAACTTATTTCTTCTAGATCACTCAAAACTTAGGCACTAAATATTCTTCTAAGCAATTACCCAAAAATAATAACAAACAATGCATGAACTAACTAGAAGGGTACAACTTTCTCTCTTGGTTGTTGGTTAACCTCTTAATTTCATGAAAGAAAGTGCACTACTCTTTGAGGTTGTGAGATGAACTAGCAATGTTCCCTTCTTCATTTTGGGAAAACGTAGCTGTTTTCTTTATCATGGGGAACTTATCATTTTCCTATGTCACCAATCCATTGAATAACATATTTGAATAATCATCTACACAAAACCTACATTCCAATTTGTTTATTTGTTATGTTTTACTTCATCCATTTCCATTTCCTTTGCAACAAGATAAAAAAAAACTGGTAATTTCATGAAAGAAGGTGCACTATTCTTTGAGGCTTTGAAATGAAATAGCAATGTCCCTTTCTTCATTTTGGAGAAACATATCCATTTTCCTTATCATGGTAAACTTATCCTTTTCCTATATCACCAATCCATTGACTAACATATTTGAATTATATATGCATGGAAACTACATTCCAATTTGTTTATTTGTTGTGTTTCACTTCATCCATTTCCCTTGCAAAAAGATCGGCAAACATTATCATATCATTTAATTGTGAAATGATAATATTGAGCAAAGCATTGTTATCCATGCAATGGCTTGAATGAATTTGCAGGGTATAAGTAGCGTCAATAAAAGTGTTTTAACTTTTTTTAAAGCCCAACACAGATATCGATTTTGTTCTTGTATTTTAAAAGGACAAAGTAAAGTACCTCTAACCTTATTGTGTCTCTCATTATCTTCTTCTGTTTGTTTGACTTATATGTGTATGCATGTATATTCATTATATATATCATATAATTATTTAAACATTAATATATATGAAAAAAAATGTTTTTTTTATTATATAAATTACTAGTTTTTTTATATTTAAAATAATCATCTATAAAATATCATATATCAACCGCCAATGACAGTCAACAAATATTTGATGATCAGATAGAAAAACAGAAATCAGTATATAAAAAATAAAAATAAAAAATTACTGATGACACATAGCAAAATACAAACTATCTACTTAAAAAACATTCATAATACCATGAACATATAACAAAAGGACAGGCTATCTGCTTCACAACAAAGATATTTTTAATAGATAATTTTTTTATTTTCGATAGAAAAAATATATATATTTCGAAAGCCGATCAACTTGATACATATTCTTATTGAATCACACTTGATATAATGAATATACAGAAATTTTCCTTCAAAGATATATATAGACCTCAGTCGAAAAGAGCAAACCACTTGATATAATGAATATCAAGAATTTTTCCTTCAAAGATATACGTAGAGCTCAGTTGAAAAGAGCAAACCAAGCCTTGGAATGAGATCGCCGCAGATCCCTTTCAATCCAATAATAAACAAGTTCAAAAGGCAATTAACCTTTGGGTTACGTTCAGCAGAGTAGTCGCAGACTATACAAAGTTACAAACAATCAGTAGGGAAGACCACTTA
>LPNX010418434.1:14488-29510 GCA_001517045.1 Pseudotsuga menziesii
AATCCAGACTCCCGACGACACATGATGATTATTATTCTCAGAAATTAGCAAATCAAGGCGGAGCCTCCTCATTCTCACACAAAATCGATGGGAATTACTTACTATTCTAATAGTCTCCTCCTCCGGAATTGAGAGAGCAACACACACAATTAACGAATGTCAAAGGATCTTGATACTCAATGCAGATCAATAGTGGAATTGTGTGCTTCGACAAATATTATAGGGATTGTATTGTTCTAAGCGCTCTTATACCGTATCTCACAAGGAACCCAATTCGTATTACGCAGAAACTTCAAGCTGCCGCAAACAACGACTAGATCAACCCAAACATGTATCGCTGTACGAGTTACCGGGAAATATCATAGAAAGAGCGAACATCCTAATAGTCTAATCGTCTCCAGGAAATAGTTACCAGGAAATATCATAGAAAGAGCGAACAAAATCGATGGGAACTTACTATTCTAATAGTCTCCTCCTCCAGAATTGAGAGAGGAACATACACAATTAACGAATGTCGAAGGATCTTGATACTCAATGCAGAATAGTGGAATTGTGTGCTTCAACAAATATTATAGGGATTGGATTGTTCTCAGAGCTCTTATACCGTATCTCACAAGGAACCCAATTCGTATTACGCAGAAATTTCAAGCTGCCGCCAACGATGACTGATTCAACCAAACATGTATTGGTCTACAAGTTATTAGGAAATATCATAGAAAGAGCGAACATCCATATCGGTTATCTCATGAACTACGAATCTATTATAATTAAGTCGGTTAGACTTTTCAAACTTTCTATTAGAATTAACTCGGTTGACTGTTCAAACTTTAAAGTTATAACGTGTACTATTATAGTCGTCAGCCCGGATGAATTGAATTTTTTCATAGTTGACTCACATGGTGAAATGAAATAGGTAATCAAGTTATCAATTAGCGAGCAAAATTCCACCTAAATTTCATACAAGTACTCCACTCACAATTATCAGTTACAGAGTTTCAAACGTCTCTCCTTCGTTTGAGAAACAAACAAGGATTAGAAGCCAATTGTTGAAGTTACCCAAACTCAAACTCATAACGAGAAAATCGTCTTGTAAGAACATCCAAAGGCTTGTAAGAACATCTAGCGACATGGTTAAAAACGTTATTAACAATTGCTGGAGTATACCGTGAGTGAGGAGTTGATGTTGACGTTTTGAGTTATGTTTGGCTCAATGCTTCTATTAATACAAAACATCTAACTCTCTATATGATGGTGCGTATTAGGTTGTACAGTGCACTCGCGAGGGGTTGAGGTTTGGGTCCACTGGTGGGACTCATGGATGAGGTTTCGGTCCAGTGGTGGTGGAGACTAGTTGAGGCGTAATTTGATGGTTTCACACAATTTTTTTTACAATTATATTATTAATTTAGTATTATTAAATTATTAATCTAGTAATTTGAAGCATAACTCATCAAATTATTAATCTAGTATTATTCAAAAACTTCAAGCCCAAGCAAAAATAGATTGACTCGACCATTTGCATCGATAGGACGACCGACAAGTCCGATGTGACCGCTCACCCGAGCCAGGTCATCGATGCAAATTATCGGTTAAGTAATTTACTCCAAATATTTTGATTTCCAAAAAACTGAATACTTATACGTCATCAAATTATTAAATTAATTCCAAGTTGTTAGTTAAAAAATTTAAACCTAAACAAAATATTTTAATTTAAAAAAAAATTAATATCAAATACTATATTTTTTAATAACCAAACAAAAAAAGTGACATAAACCAACAATGAATCAACCATAAATTAAACTAGTAATCATGTATATGGTGTACAAAGTTATCAATCACGAAAGATCACAGAAAGAGCTAAACCTTGACATGACAATACATTGTGGACAACGAACCCATCCATTATGATAGACTAACATGTTCGAATGAAATGAAGAATGCTCAAATTTCACTTTAATTCAAATTTTATATAGAACTATGTTACTATTTAATCTATTTTTCATTTAATGGTTGTATAGTTTTTTTCTTATATAACACAAATAGTCAAATTCACCTTTACGTCGCATTCATTTCCCATCCATTTCATTTCTTTGAACAATATAATGCATTAACATGTGTTAAAAGTCTTCTTGCTAGTTTGAAAAAATATTCAAGTTAAAGTAAATACAATGTTGTTAAAAATTGAAGGTAAACTAAGAGCTATTCCATCTTTGATTTTTATTCCCCACCTTTGTCAACTTCATTATAATCATTTTCAAATTATTTATATAAATAGACGGAGTAGTTACACCCAACAATTTTATCTCGAAATAAATATAATTTCTACCTTTACGTCGCATTCCTTTCCCATCCATTTCATTTCTCTGAACAATATAATGCATTAACATGTGTTAAAAGTCTTCTTGCTAGTTTGAAAAAGTACAAAAAAGTACTCTGCCATAGTAAATGTTTCCAAATCAAATATCTCTTATTGCTAGTTTGAAAAAGTACAAAAAAGTACACTCTGCCATAGTAAATGTTTCCAAATGAAATATCTCTTATTTATAAAGAAACTAACCTTGCAATTCAAGATTTTTTATAAAAAATTAATGGATAATATTTAGGGTTATGGGAATAAAGATTTATTATTTAATTGACGAGGAAAGAAATTTATCAATAACATTGAATTGGAATTGTGTTTTATGTTATTATTAATTTAAAGAAATTGGAATTGTGTTTTATGTTATTATTAATTTAAAGAAATATTAAATTATTAATATTTAAGTTATTGGAAAATATCAAAAATATTTAATGGTATGAGGTTTTTTTAATTTTTAAAACTGTATAATTTGTTAAAAATAATAATTTAGTCATAAAATGAAAGGAAATAATTATAATATGTTAATAATTGAAAATTTCATTTTAACGGGCTATAAGTATTTAAATATTCTTTAATATGGATTGTTGTTAGAGCATAATGACTTTTTCGATTGTGTAGCCTCACATACCTTAGTGGTCCCTTCGTAGTGTTGTAGAGAATATATCAATAGTCTTGTTAAAATTTCCTAGTCCTAACATATATTGATCACTTCTTTATTTGGTAGGGTAGCTTTTTGTGAAAAGATGTTAAAAGTGATTTTTAATGGACCAATCAAAATATACAAACCCTTTTTCCAACCACTCCATCTCATATTTGGACTCATCCCCAGTTGTGGGTTGATTTTAGGAGAAATTTAGTCTAATTGTAGGTTTAAAAAGTAGATATAACTTGTTGGGAGCTAGATTAATGCTAAGGATGACTTTAACATTACTTCCCCAACATTAAATGTTTGGATATAAGCTACATAATATAATATACTATCATGCATGCATCGCTCCACCTTAACCATAAATGTGGCATCTTCATGCAGCACCATGTGTTGTCTTACTTGGAATCGTCTAGCTGCCTAGTTGGCAAGGTAAATGAAAAAGATGATTTTCATTTAAGCCATAACAAACTAACCCTTGAGTGCATAAGAGTGTTGGCTCACTAGGCTTGACCCTTTGGCTCCTTCATAGGGAGATTCTCTCTATCTACTAGTTTTGTTTCCTTCAAACAATGACTTAATAGTTCGGGTTCTAAAAGCTTAGGGATAACATCATTCTCAAGGATGGATTAGCAATAAGGTGACTTTGAAGGTCGAACTAGATAACGATGGTATAATGCATACCTGCACATATGAACAACAAAACTTGTGAGCTATTGCGACATTTGTAAATATATACAAAAGAGTAGATTAGTTTACTTCTTATGATACAATAGTCATTATATCATGATTATGCTTAAATACTATTCTGGTTCTTTAAACCAAAATATTATCTATTGCTAAATTAACAATTGAATCAAAATGAAAAAGGGACAAAAATCGTTCAAGCCTATTTTGGGTTTAATAACCCTAACTATCAAGTCATTGTTTTTTTTTATGGATGGGAGGTTTGTAATACATCAAGAGTTAATAAATTGCTATGAAATATTTTTAAGAATATTTTATTTTATTATTTTAAATATTTTTGACAAAAAGTCAAAAATAAAACAAATGTAATAGATTACTGTTTTATGAATAAAAGATATTGGAGGGGACAAAAATGAAATAGTTGTTGAAGAGTGTTTGTTGACCCACAAGAAGAAAAGGAAAGTGGTTGTAGTTGTTAATGTTAAACTAGCAGCAACAAGGAAGGTATTCCTACATGCATGTGTTCTTGCATGCATAAGAGTTAAATTAGGAAGCCAATTGTATTTAATTATTTTTCCTAAAATAATTAAAGTGATTTCATTGTTTACTGACTTTAGGTGAAAGTGAAATTAGGGTTTTATCTTTACCTAAATTTATAAAAGAGAGATCAATTGGTGGAGAGGATAGAGTTGCATTCTTACAGAAACGGAGGAAGAAGTTTGAGAGAGAGAATTTTGGCAAAGAAGACGGAGGAGCACTAACTCAGGAAGACAACCCTAAATTGCAGAGGAGACAGAGAAGAGACTTTGGTGGAGGTACACCATACAACCATATAGAAACAGGTTGTACAACATCAAGCTACATTGGGAACCGTGCCATCTCAGAGGTTTTTCTTAGTGATTTTTGGGTGTTTCAATTTTTCCATCTAGGGCATAAATCGATTTTCTGATATTGTCACAGCTTTGTATTTTCTTAATAAAAATATCCTCTCATACTATTGCACTAATTTTCCCATCTCAAGTTTTGTCCGGGTGTTTCTAACCAAAAAGATTATGTCATTTCTATTGATGTCATTGATGTTGTAAATGGTTCTCAATTTTATATTCCGTTGCATATTGTGAAGAAGTTCATGTGTGTTTATTTCAGTTAAATTTAAACATATTGTTTTATCTCTAGTTGTTCTTTAAAGGAAAATTTACATGGTATCAAAGCTCTGGTGAGATAAAGTTGAGAGATTTGCAGCAGCAGTGATAGATGAGGAGTGGATCTATTGAAGACATAAACCTATATTGGATATCTAGGGTTTGAGAGGAAACAATTCACTATGGCCGCTGAGTTGAGAGTTGACGATAGACTCCATGGGGCACATAACTTTCCTACATGGAAAGAAAGCATCATAAGGATCATGGACGTCAGTGATGTAGAGGAGAAAATTGAATCCATAAAAGTTGCACCCATAGATCTGATATCTATGCAGAAGATGGATTCCAGAGCCATGTTGATTATCATGGATGGAGTGAAACTCTCAAACGAACCTGACGTGCTGAATTGGTCATTAAACAAAGCAGACAAACCGGTTACTGTACATACAACATATATTTTCATCACTCGTTCTTCTAGGGACATTGTACAAAGATGGAATTGGCAAGATTTATAGAGATGGCAAATGCTTCAGAAAATTAAATTTTTTTCTTGGCTATGCATGAGAAACAAAGTTTGTACATGGGACAATCTCATGAGGAAGGGATGGATTGGGCTTAATATTTTCCATCTTTCTCGTTGTGATGGTGAAACTGTTCAACACTTATTCGTGGATTGTTCCTTTGGTGTTGAAGTTCGTATATAGGTTTTAAACATCTCGGTTTGGTGCATTGTTGTGGGATAAATGGGTTGCTAGAGGTCTTAGCTTATTGTGTCAAAAATGGAGATGAGTCTGGTTTCCATTTATTTTTTTGTTTATGGGTCATTTGGCTTAGTAGAAATGCCTTGATAGTTTTTGGAAAAAAATCCTTCAGTTCAGGCTACGGTACTCCACTATCTGGATTTGGTTGCATCATATCCATCTGCGTCTAGCATAAACAAACTCAAGAATATTAGTTCTGGACATAGTGTTTTGATGCCCTGAGTTTCTTTGACGAAGCAGCTACATGCAATTCTAGCGGCACGGGTGCAGTATTGTATATTGGTAGAGATCACTACTACTTGATCAGGTTGGGATGCATCCTCATCAGTAACTCCATGGCAGAGTTATTGGCTCTCTTTGTTCTGTTATATGTTGCTAGTATTATGAGGATACCCGGTATTACGGTACATGGGGACTCAATGATGGTCATTGAGCCGATAAATGGGAGATGCAATTTGAAAGTGCTCACTCTTGAGCATTGTTGTAAAAGAATTGATTCTTTAGTAAATGGCTTCATAACTTTTACTTGTCAGCATATATATCCTGAACACAATCAATTGGTTGATCGACTCTCAAAGGAGGCATTGGAGCTTCGTGCTGGTATTTTTATTGTTCAAGAATTTATGGGTGGTGTAATGATCCATGAAGTTACTAAAACTCTATTTTTTTCGGTAAACTTTGATACATCAATTAGTTATTTTTGGTTTTTATCTGAGCAGGTGGACTGATTTTTTTTTATGGTAGATATTTATATGATCTGATGTGGATCTGATATCATTCTATGAACACACTACTTGTCGTTATATTGGATGGCATATCCATTTTGTCTCGTAACAGGTCATTTGTTTTAATTAAAAAGGATTGAACTTTTTTTTCTCTGAAAAAAAACTACAAAAAAGTACACTCTGCCATAGTAAATGTTTCCAAATGAAATATCTCTTATTTATAAAGAAACTAACCTAGCAATTCAATATTTTTTATAAAAATTAATGGATAATATTTAGGGTTATGGGAATAAATATTTATTATTTAATTGACGAGCAAAGAAATTTATCAATACCATTGAATTTGAATTGTGTTTTATGTTATTATTAATTTAAAGAAATATTAAATTATTAATATTTAAGTTATTGGAAAATATCAAAAATATTTAATGGTATGAGGTTTTTTTAATTTTTAAAACTGTATAATTTGTTAAAAATAATAATTTAGTCATAAAATGAAAGGAAAGAATTATAATATGTTAATAATTGAAAATTTCATTTTAACGGGCTATAAGTATTTAAATGTTCTTTAATATGGATCGTTGTTAGAGCATAATGAATTTTTCAACTGTGTAGCCTCACATACCTTAGTGGTCCCTTCGTAGTGTTGTAGAAAATATATCAATAGTCTTGTTAAAATTTCCTAGTCCTAACATATATTGATCACTTTTTTATTTGGTAGGGTAGCTTTTTGTGAAAAGATGTTAAAAGTGATTTTTAATGGACCAATCAAAATATACAAACCCTTTTTCCAACCACTCCATCTCATATTTGGACTCATCCCCAGTTGTGGGTTGATTTTAGGAGAAATTTAGTCTAATTGTAGGTTTAAAAAGTAGATATAACTTGTTGGGAGCTAGATTAATGCTAAGGATGACTTTAACATTACTTCTCCAACTTTAAATGTTTGGATATGAGATACATAATATAATATACTATCGTGCATGCATCGCTCCACCCTAACCATAAATGTGGCATGTTCATGCAGCACCATGTGTCGTCTTACTTGGAATCGTCTAGCTGCCTAGTTGGCAAGGTAAATGGTCATCATCATCATCATACTTATTTACCCTCATCCTATAAAAAATATGGTCATCATCATCATCATCATCATTGTTCATCATCATCATCATGGTCATCATCTGTTACTTTTTCATCATATAAGCTAGCATTATGATCTTAAGATCTTTTAACTGAGAGAATAACAAGCACAGCAATAAAACATAAGCACATCACAAGAGACAAGAGACACAAAGAGTTTTCCTCGGGGAAACCATAAAGGAGAAAACCCGCAACTTCCTCAGAGATAGAATCAGCACCAAAATAGTAAAATGACTAAGACATTAAGATGATCTCCACACAATAGCAGTCTCTCTCTCTCTCACACTGAGAGAGCTTCTCTTCTCTCACTCATGTGCCCTCATAAGTGAGTGTGAGTGTTGCAAGTGATAAATAGAGAGGCTCTTGCTCTCTATTTATATTCTTTCGTTCACTTGAAGTGCACTCCAACATGTCGGCCTTACTTAACAATTACTTACTAGAGCCGACATCTCTAGGAGTGTCTAATAACCCTAGTGCCCCACCACTTGTGGGGACTTTGCCTCCTCTGACCAATAGGAGGGTAACACAATGCTGGGGACTATTTCCTAGAATTACAATGACTCACCTAGGGTCGACTTCACTAGGATAGTCTAATAACCCAAGGGCCCCATAACTATGGGGACTTTAACCCTTGACAAATAGGAGGGTTACCCACAATGACTTGACATGACTTTCACATTATAGAAACTTCCTGATCGGAACATCGGGGCATGACATGACTCAAATACATCCCAGAATAAACATTGGGTTACAATAGATAAGAAATACAAGTGAATACATTTTGAAGTTACAATTACATCAACACTCCCTCTTAACTAGGAAGGTATTCTCTTGACACAATTTATCAGAACAATTCTTCTTCTCTGTGTCATCTAGGTCATCGTCAGGTCTTCGTCATCTCCAAAGTCATCTTCATCTTCAAGTCATCTTTATCTATAAGTCATCTTCATATGTAGGTCATCTTCACTAGATCTGGATAATCTCTCGATCTGGATCATCATGGAACATCATCACTCGATCTGGATCATCATGGAACATCATCACTGGATCTGGATCATCTCTCGATCTGGATCAACATCACTGGACTGGATCTGGATCATCACTCGATCTAGATCACCACTGCTGGATCTGGATCATCACTCGATCTGGATCATCACTGGCTGTCATCACTGGCTGTAATCACTGGATCTGGATCATCACTCGATCTAGATCATCACTGGTGCTATATCATGATTCTTTTCATCACATGAAGTTCTACAGATCCAGCCCTTTTTCATACTGGTTGTAGGCCTAGCATCCATGTAGGTCTTTGCCCAGTACTTACATATGACCTACTCATCAGAAAGGCATGCCCAGCACTTACATATGACCTACTCGTTAGAAAGGCATGCCTAACACTCACATCTGATCATATAGGAACCAATCCTATAATCACATCAGAAAGGCCCAGCACTCACATTCACTAGCATGATAGAACATCACATCACTAACATCTATGAAAAGGCTCAGCACTTACATCTGACCTACTCATCAGAAAGGCACATCCATCCAGACAGGAACACATCTTATCACAATGATGGAAGACTCCCATCCAGACAGGAACACATCCTATCACAGTGACAGAATATTTTCCCACTTTCATCTAGACAGGAACACATCCTATCATAGTGATGAAAGACTCCCATCCAAACAGGAACACATCCTATCACAGTGATGGAATATTTTCCCACTTTCATCCAGATAGGAACACATCCTATCACAGTGATGAAAGACTCCCATCCAGACAGGAACACATCCTATCACAGTGATGGAAGATTTCACACTTTCATCTAGACAGGAACACATCCTATCACAGTGATGAAAGACTCCCATCCAGACAGGAACACATCCTATCATGGTGATGGAAGATTTCAGCACTTACATCTAAGCATGTGGGAACAAATCCCTCAGTCGCTCCAGAAAGGGTCTGTACTTACATCCATCCAGACAGGAACACATCCTATCACAGTGATGGAAGGGCTTGCACTCACATCTGATCCTACAAGAACACATCCTAGCAGTCATATCAGAATGGCCCCCAGTCCTCGACTGAGCTACCTGGTAACTGACCAGGCACCTCCATTCTCCTAGAGAATGGAAGTTGCCCTTACATTCGACTTGCTCGTCGGAATGTCCAGCACTCATATCTGACATGGAAGGATCCAATCCTCTCACCATGACAGAATGGCTCAACCCTTATATCTGACCTACTTGTCAGAATGGCTATGGATCTCAGCACTCATATCTGACATGGAAGGAACCAATCCTCTCACCATGACAGAATGGCTCAGCCCTTACATCTGACCATGGAAGGAACCAATCCTCTTACCATGTCAGAATGGCTATGGGTATCATCACTTTCTCTTGGAGGGAACCTCATTCTGGAGAACACCAAGTCTCTCCTTGAAGTACTTGAACTTCAACCTAGCCAATGGCTTCGTCAATACATCAGCTATCTGTTCCTCCATCGCAACATACTGGAGCTTCACTACTCCTCCCTGCACCATATCCCTAATATAGTGATACTTGATCTTGATATGTTTCAACTTGTCATGAAACACTGGATTCTCTGACAACTTCACGCAACTCTGGTTGTCACAATGTATACAAGTAGCATCCAACTGGAGATCAAATATATCAGACAGTAGCTTCCGCAGCCATACTGCCTCACAACTAGCTGAACAAGCTGCGACATACTCTGCTTCAACTGTACTCAGCGCCACATAGGATTGCTTCCTGCTAAACCAAGAGATCACACCTGATCCCATACTGAAGCAACATCCTGAAGTACTCTTCCTGTCTATGGCACTGCCTGCCCAATCAGAATCAACATAACCTCTCTAGGTTAATCTTTTGATTCACATCATACTTGAGCCCATAATCAACTGTACCCCTGCATGCTTTGCAACCATCAGATGAACATGTCTCAATGTGTTCACAGCAAAGCAAATATCTGGTCTCAGGTATATTAAGGACCCAATCATCTGACGATACATCATAGCATCAACCATCTCCGATGAAGCATCACTCAATAGCTCCAGGTTCGATGCCATAGGTGTGGTCATGCAGTCCATTATCCTGAACCTATTCAAGATCTCTACTGCATACTTCCCTTGTCCACACCTCCATGCCTAGAAAATAGTGCATCGACACATAACAGGAGCATCACTGGTCTTTCGCCTTCAAACTTGAAGCAAAGGTTGGAATCCAATTTACTCTTAGTAAAGCCTAGAGTCATCAGTAATCTGTCCCATCCTGTCGTAGCATGTCGAACCTCAAGATATTCTGTAGTCACTCCCTCTGAAGCGAAGCATCATACTCCCTCTGTCTTCTGTGCTCTATGCACTGAAAACATTCTATACCGGAGCGACAAGCAGCTTCCTATGCTACTAGTATTCTATGTATCCATCTAGTGTATAGACTTGCATCTTCAACCTTGTAGCAAAGGTTAAGATCTTCATCAGGCTCATCATGTATGTGTTTAAGCTTTTACTGGCTACAAATGTCTCTTTGTAGTCTAGGCCTTCTTTTCATGAGAAGCCTCGTGCTACGAATCTTGCTTTGTATCCCACGATGTTTCCATCTACTGCATGATGGAACTATGAACTTCTCTTCAGGTCTTGATACTGTGTCTTGACATCATTCTTCTTGAAGTGGTCTTCCCTTTCTTCTTGGTGGCTGGAAGGTTATACATCAATGATGTCACTGCACTCGTAATATTATTCTTCATTTTGAAATGTCGTCACTTGCCCTTCGGAACAAGTCTTCATTCTTCTTTTCTTGTAGGCGATTATGTATGTAGGCTTTCCTACAAGTCAAATGCATTTGTATGGTTAGAACATTTCATAAGGAATATTCATACTGGAAAATACTTATGCATAAATATATGATCATGCAACTACTTTAGCCAATACAATATTCATCCATATCTCACTGAAACTTTCTAGATGCCTTCCATCTCTACCAGGACAACATTGAGATTGTGCACTAATCCAATATGTTAGCAAAGAGGTTTCATTCAAGATAAGTAGCAATGGAGATTTGTATAGCACCATGAGCTACTTACCCATCACATGCATATTAGTAGTATACTGTCATTAATGCAAACATCCTATCATGCATAATACATCAACTGAATATAACAAATGCATAACAAAAAAATATCATGAAATGACAATTGAATACTTATCTTTATTTGTTTCGTGGTTATACTCCTTCTTCAGCTTCATCGTCTTCTTCATTCATGATAGCATCGTTTCTTATCCAAATGCTAAGGTGGATAAGAAGTTCTTCAAGAGTTGAGTTCTTCATATTCCTCATCGATTGAGGGATATTCTTTGGATGGTGAGAGCTTGACCTTCAGTTGCTCCCATCTTCTCTTCTCTTCTTATGAGTCGAGCTTCTTCTTCTTCTCCAAGTCTGCTGAAAGTAATCACTTCCTTCTGACACACATTCCTTGCATGAATCATTAGAGGAATTTTGGGGTCTAAAATGGGCCTCCTAAGGAAAATAATAAAATAATAGTTAAAATAATAAAATAATGGTTAAAATAATAAAATAATATTAATTAATTTTGGAGGAAGAAAGAAAAAAACTACTTTTTGTGTTCATATTTTCGACATATCTCTCTGTGTTTTTACTCAAATTTCGATCGGGAGAGCTCGTTGGATGAGGAATTTGATTCCGCATCCAACGAGTACCCACACTGCATACTTTTGACGGACCCTGCTACCCCAAAAATAAGAAATACCTGAAAAAATGTGATGATGACATCATCATCACGTTTTTCAGGTATTTCTTATTTTTGGGGTAGCAGGGTCTGTCAAAAGTATGCAGCGTGTGTACTCGTTGGATGCAGAATCAAATTCTGCATCCAACGAGCTCTCCTGATCGAAATTTGAGTAAAAACACAATGAGATATGTCGAAAATACGAACAAAAAAAGTAGTTTTTTTTAATGACAAATATGCCAATTCAACCATTATGGTTGACTTATTTTATTGAAATTCTATTGGTTCTTGAATTCCAACTCACAAAAACTTATTTTGGCACATTTTCTTATAAGGCCCATTTTAGACCCCAAATTTCCTCTAATGGAATCCCATGATCCTGGGAGGCTATTCAAGGTGGCCATCACCACTTCTGCATTCTTCACTTCTTCTTTTACCACTTCAAGTTGTTCTTGATTTGAGAGACTCTTATGACTGCATGGTCTCTGCATTCTGGATCTTCACATTCTTCAACTGGTTTCTTAAGGTCATATTCTAATTTCTGTTCTTCCCTTCAAATAGCTTGGTCAAGGAATCAAAAAATCATCGGTGTATTTAGGGAGACACTTGTAATACAAGTTGATTCATGACTGAATCGGCAATGATCTTCTTAGCCTTGACCAAGTTCTTCTTGATTAAGGCTTTGAGCCTCATCTCCTTCTAGAACTAGAACCTCTATACTCATGTAGGTGTCCAATCCATTTTCTTCAGAGAGATCAAATAATTATATGCTTGCAAGTTGTCAACTTCACCAAGCTTATCATCAAGCTAATGTGATAGATCACTTTGAAATTAGAACCTCAAATGAAAATAGCAAAGGATTAGATCTTACCGATTTGAGGTGTCCGTCTTGGTTCCGGAGCTGGCTGATCTAGGGTTTGCCACAGAAACCCTAATTTTCAAAACTTAGAATATTTCA
Organism: Pseudotsuga menziesii; assembly: GCA_001517045.1. Lineage (NCBI taxonomy): Eukaryota > Viridiplantae > Streptophyta > Pinopsida > Pinales > Pinaceae > Pseudotsuga > Pseudotsuga menziesii. Next base: position 27,675 of record LPNX010418434.1, read on the forward strand.
AATCTGATTGCATATAAAGATAGATCTCTTGAAATGGATCTGTCCAATGTACTCCTTTTCTGAAAACAGTGGAGGGAAGCTCCCGGAATAGGAAGCCCTAATTTTCCAATTTCTTCTGCAGAAATTCTTGTTACTGTTTCTCTGATATCTTCCAAATTTATGCTCCTATGTGTCTGAAATTTTTCACTGAGGTAACAACGCATGTTCCTGATCCAACACCATAGGTTTCATCAGAATTTTTTTCACCATTTTGGATTTATTATCCTTTTCCCAGGGTGACCCGTTACAGGACTTTTTAAAACAGCGAAGTTGTACTACATGCCACGTATCACTGGTTTATCTTCTAAGTTTGATATTCATACCACTGAAATTAAAGTCTGTTCCCTTTCTGGAACATCTTCTAGAATTCCATTTGGACCTCTGTGGCCCAAGATATTGCAGATCTCCCCAGATGTCCTGTTTAGGGATGAATTCTGGAAGAGGCTGGAACCCTAACTTGGAGATATCATATCTATTAGCATATAGCGAATATGAGGCTGATGTTTGGATATAGGATTCATCTAGATTTTAGATTCGGACCCTACAAATTTCAGCTCCTGAAACTTCACCAATATCGGAATATAGCGACTGCACCAAAACATAGCATTTTTAGTATTTAGGGTTTCTCTAGCTTGGGGTCAAACTAGGGTTTGACTTTCCGTGAGTTTCACCTAACCAAATTTCTTGACCCAGGTCTCTAAACTTTGGTTTTGATGAGGAGAAAAATCCTATGCTAGTCTCACTCAAAAATTCCTCTTCTGTAGAAATCCCTAATTTCTGCATCGAAAACTGAAAATGCTCGGAATCGAATTCCGCTTCAACAGAAAGATGCGCCCTTCAATGGAGAGTCAGCTAAGCACAATTTTTTTGATAGATTGTGGAGAGAGAACCCAAAAGTAAGAAGCCTTAGCTTCTGTAGCTGCACAATGTCTTCTTCTCAGGTTAGCTCTGATACCATGTTAGTTTTTCATCATATAAGCTAGCATTGTGATCTTAGGATCTTTTAACTGAGAGAATAACAAGCACAACAATAAAACATAATCACATCACAAGAGACAAGAGACACAAAGAGTTTTCCTCGGGGAAACCATAAAGGAGAAAACCCCGCAACTTCCTCAAAGATAGAATCAGCACTAAAACAGTAAAATCCCCAAGACATTTAGATGATCTCTACAAAACAATAGTCTATCTCTCTCTCACTAAGAGAGCTTCTCCTCTCTCACTCATGCGCCCTCATAAGTGAGTGTGAGTGTTGCAAGTGATAAATAGAGAGGCTCTCAATCTCTATTTATATTGTTCCGTTCACTTGAAGTGCACTCCAACATGTTAGCCTTACTTAACAATTACTTACTAGAGCCGACATCTCTAGGAGTGTCTAATAACCCTAATGCCCCACCACTTGTGGGGACTTTGCCTCCTCTGACCAATAGGAGGGTAACACAATGGTGGGGACTATTGCCCTGACTTACAATGAATCACTTGGGGTCAACTTCACTAGGATAGTCTAATAACCTAAGGGCCCCATAACTATGGGGACTTTAACCCTTGACAAATAGGACGGTTACCCACAATGACTTGACATGAATTTCACATTATAAAAAATTCCTGATCGGAACATTGGGGCATGACATGACTCAAATACATCTCAGAATAAACATCGGGTTACAATAGATAAGAAATACAAGTGAATACATTCCAAAGTTACAATTACATCAACATCATCATCATTCCATTGAAAATGCTTGAAAATAAAATCAAATCCAAGTTTCAACTAAACCTATCATCATCATCATCATT
>LPNX010418438.1:0-14294 GCA_001517045.1 Pseudotsuga menziesii
AAAGGGAAACCATCAGGCCACTGTCGTCCAACATCTGCATACACATGACATATTTTCACTATGTGTCGTCACACCAAAACATGTCTTTTCAGTCAATTTATAAAAGAAAAAACAATAAATTTAATAATTAAAAAAACTTAAAAAAGAGGGTTTGGGATTTGTTACCTATATCAACGTATGTTGCTCCTAGTGGTAGGGGCATGTACGAATCTCCCCAGAAATATACTCCTACATGGGGATAATCATCGATGGAAATAATCTGCCACCGCCACCATGGAAAGAAGTCCACTGGGTAGGGGTTAGACACCCTACCTCCGCCCAGTCTGTGCATAGCATATACCCATTGTCATTGGGCTGTATCTCGAACCTTGTGTGGAGGAACATAAACTCTAGGGATTATCCCTGGTACATGCTCAAAGAAGAACGTGCTTAGTATACTACCGAAACCAAAGTTTCACACCCTTCCCATCCTGCAGTCACTGAGATAATGCTTCATGTTACTCAACAACACAGTGCTCCAATCATACACTGTGTGTCTCATACACTCTACTGCATAGAACATCAATGGCCTCAAGGCCTGATGGAGTGATGCTAGACCAGCTATCCTACCGAGTGCCAATAGTATGGCCTTTGGTCCTAGTACCTGGATGGAGTTTGTCAGGATTTGACTCCAAACATTTTCCTTGTTCGCAAAATAGTATACTGCAATGTACTCATTAATGGTGAGGCCACCCTTGGGCCTGTGAAAGCGTAGGGTCACCACCTCTCCCCGTCGGGGCAAGCCAGTAATGAAATATATGTCCTCCACCTATATAGTGAGGGACATCCTGTTGATATGAAAAGACTCTGAGTCTGGATCCCAGTAGTCTACTAGCATCTACACGAGTCTTGGTTTGTCCCTCAGGCTTGCAAGACACCAAAACTTATATATCCCACATGCACATAGAGCTTGTTGAGCCATTAAATCACCTCGAACAACCTCTTCTACATCTCCATGTTCCCTCTCACTCCATTCTAGAACCATCCTACACATTAAAAATAGTTTTTGGTCATTATTTACCTTAAAAAACCTTGTGCACAACCGCATACATGACTATTTGCAAAATAACCACGTATGTACAAGGTTTCAAGAGGTTTTTCTACGTATAGCCATCCCTATAAGCAGAAAAAGCCTCGATATTCGTGTGGGATGAAATGACTATTTTAAACTGGCATAAAAACAAAAATTTACCATGGATATTGAAAAAATTTGCATGAAAATGGAAGAGGAGGACATGATAAGTTGCCTAGAACAAATGGTGTCAAATTTCGCTGGACGAAGCTCCCGAAATTCGCATTGAAAGTTTTGAGCTCAGATGGGTAAAAATTTCAAATGATATGAAATTTTTGAATTTTTTACTATTTATAGAAATGTCTTGAAATTTTTGAAATTTTTTACCCCCTTTCTATAGTTTTGAACTGTTTCTGACCATTTTGGACCATTTTGGACTAATTTGATGATGTAGGAGTCCATTTTGAGCACTGTTTTGACTGCGGTTTTGACACGTTCGTGTCGATTTCAAGTATTATGTCTAAACTGGCATATAGGTTAGATTTCACATCCATTTGCACTTTGCATGGCCTTATGACCATTTCATTATAACCTTAAGCATGAACCCATTTTATCTTGTCACGGAACCCTCTTGTTGTTTTAGAAGTGTCATGATATGAATGGTAGATCTTGACCATACATGGGTGCCCTAGTTAGATCCTTTTTTGCATTTGGTGCACATGTTGACATTTTTTCCTTTAGGGTGTGGGAGTCTTTTGTATAGTATACCCATTTCTTTTCCTAATATCCTCATACTCCTCTTGATATTTTTGCTAGCCTTTTTCCCCAGGACTCTCTTATGTCAAGTTGTAATTGCATTATCATGAGTTTTTCCTGCCCCATTGAGCCTGGTGCCGACTTCCTTGACTTTGATTATCAGCTATAAAGCCCGACCTTGTATCATGCCTAGACATGCAGAGCCATTTTATATATCCTTTGCAGCTTGATTCCCCATTTTTCTAGCAGGGGACTTTCCCCTGAGTGTCATTATCCTACACATGTGTCCTTGCATTGAGCATAGGCATGTTCCACTGCTTGGAACTAGTTTGTTTTCCCATTTACACTCGTCTCCTCCTAGTTTGTAACTATAAAGCACTTTCATTAGAGGAAATTTCAACTCAAAATGGACCTCCTAAAAAAAATTAATAAAATAATAGTTAAAATAATAAAATAATATTTATTAATTTTGGAGGAAGAAAAGAAAAAAACTACCTTTTGTTTGTATTTTCGACATATATCCCCGTGTTTTTACTCAAATTTCGATCAGGAGAGCTCGTTGGATGAGGAATTAAATTCTGCATCCAACGAGTACCCACTCGGCATACTTTTGATGGACCCCGCTACCCCAAAAACAAGAAATACCTGAAAAAATGCGATGATGATGTCAAAATTGTACATATTAAACTTAGACAAAAACGTCTCTATGGGAGAGATGTGGGAATTGTTCGATCGATTTGGGCTTTTGAGATGCTCCATGCTTCGTCACGATGAGAATGGGCACTGTATAGGTTTACTACAGCAGTAGAGAGGAGGCGATAAGGGCGATGGAGAGCTACAACGGTGTGCCGCTCGATGACAAATCCATGAATATCGAGATAGTGGGAGACTTAGCAGCAACAGATGATGGGAGAATGAGCATGTTCCAATGCCTAGGCGGAGTAGTTTAGAACGAAAGAAAAAGTAATCGCTATATCCCAGCCACTAGTTCCTGGAATATAGCTACAGATCAGGGGAGAGAGAGCGTGTTCTAGCACCTAGGTGGAGTAGTTTAGAACGACAGAAACAAGAATCGCTATATCCTGGCCACTAGTTCTAGGAATTGAAATTTATATGTAATTACATAAATGTGTTTTACAAATTATATTATTTCAAATTAAATTTTATATGTTCTTCATTTAATTATTTTTATTTTTACTACTCAAATCAATTAAATTTTAGTATTAATATTTTACTACAATTTATAAGATTGTGAGTGTTTCTGTAATATGATCATATATTTATATGATCATAATATTTTTATTTTTTATTTTTCCAAATATGTGTAATTGTTTGGTTTTACACACGAGGGGAAAATTTATATTCAAATATGTGAAATTTGAGATTATTGGTTAATTTGTAATAGTCTTTTCTAATGGTGATTTAATAAGTTAAATTTTTGAAATGCTCATTAAAAAATCAAATTTTGTTCTCATAATTTAATTAAAAACCATGTTATGATAGAGATTAAGATTCTTATTTGATTGATTCATTGCTAACAACATACATATATGAATATACAAGGATGAATAACTCTCCACTATTAATCTAGCTTAGAGATGAGTAATTATAATCATTTCTTCTAGACAGTTCTCTTTTCTCTAGTTAAAAGACTATTATTTACAACCTTGTCTCTATCAACTAAGTCAACCTTTCCAGATACTAATCCATTCTCTCAGGTTTACTATCTTTTCACCTTCTCAACAAGTCATGGGATTAATCATACAACGAGTATGAGTCACATATTCCAACACCCCACCTTAATGAATACTTGTTTTATATCTTCAGTTCTTTTTCTTACCATGAACCATGCGTCACATTAAGTGCTTTCTCACTGACCACGAACTTCCATTTGTCACAACAAGAGGTTTTTCCTGACCATGAACCATCATGATGGGAAAACTATTTTATAGTACACACACTAACTTGATATTTCTTCACTATGGGCTTCGTCCTTAAACCTTCTACTTCTTTCTTTTGTACTTTCATAACACTCATCATTTATGTCCATATAAAAATTAATACATCCATCGAGACACATGAGTTCCATTCGCTGTACTCTCCAATTCTCTAAAAGTAATTTTCATCTACATGGTTCATCAACATGCCAAACTTTCTCTTAGTCCCAACCAAGTCACAATTCAATATTACTTCACACATTCCCCCCTTAATCAAATACTCAACTTCTCTAATCCACGTCAAGCTAGCATATGGGTACACCTATCACCCCCATACCTCTTACACTAGTCAATTACACAACTTGATGCCACAATATTTCTACCTATGAGAGAACATCACATGTGCCATTTCACTACAACATGTTTGCCTAGTTAACATGGCTTACAACAACTTGGGGAATACAACCCACCTATAAATACGCACCACAACCCGGACCATCTAAAAGGGTATGCATATCCTTAATATGCCTTACAACAATATTCCAATTCCATTCACCACAAGCACAATGACAATATTGTTCCCCTTTTCCCATTACAAAGATTAGAATCACAAGCATGTCTAACTAGAATGCTGTTTATTGGATTATGGACACTTTCGACACAACAACCTATGACATTGGTTTGTCAAATTTAATTGATGTGCCAATGCCATGCTTAACCTTTTAAGTGGACATTCTCCTTGTCACATTTCATTTACACATTCAAACTCTTAAACATGGAATGTCAGGTACAGTTGAACATGCACTCCAAATTCCTTTGATGTTCTTGGTTGAAATATCTTGTAATATACGATAAATCTTATTAAGAAAACATGATATTTTGTTGTGGGTCTTTCTCTAGAATGGATCCCTTAACTTAAAATATTTAAATTGCACTTGTTATAGAGAAAATGATAATATGCAAATTTTTTGACATGAGGATCATATATCTCATTGAACTTTTTATCCCACTCTTGCATATATTAATTTCTATACTTGAAGTTGTAAATTCCCACATTAACAAAGGACAAAATCAAAGCTCTCTTCTGAACAATCTGCACATCAACATCAACAATTTCGATAGCAACAACTAGAGGACAACAAAGTGTCCAACTGCATCAAGTGAACATGCAACAAATCAACACACATCAATAATAATTGATATAACAACAAATCAAAACACAATACATGGAAATAGATTTACAATTCTACATAGAATTTTATAGATAGATTCACAAATCCTACATGATGGGGAGATCACAAGAGATAAGGAAAACATGTACTTATTTTTGAACCATATACAAAAAAAAACTACAGCTTAATGAAATGCATTTACCTATCTTGTACAACACAACAAACTAAATTTTTTCGGAACCTTCATTATCTTGGGCCTCCCACGAGAATTTATGCACAGGTTCGCTCTTATACCAAATTAGAAAACATAATGACACAATGATAGAGACTGAGAATCTTTCTTGATTGATTCATTGCTAACAACATACACATATAAATATACAATGATGAACAAATCTCAACCATTGATCTAGATCAGAGATGAAGGTTTGTAATCGTTTCTTCTTAACAATTCTCTTTGCTATAGTCAACATATTATTTATCATAGCCTTATCTATATCAACTAACTAAAACTTTCTATATACTATTCGATCTCTTAGGTCACGTGTCTTTTCACCTACTCAACAGGTGATGGGATTTATCATACAAGTATGAGTTACATATTCCAACAAAATTTTTAAGATTATTTAACTAAACTTGTGAGTTTTCTATGTTGAAATTAATTTTGATTTTCTTATTTCATGTAAAATTGTTTTTTTAATTTTTTTTTCTGATTTGATAAATCCCTTATTCTCCATAGAATTGATGAGAGTTTGAACATAACCAAAACAACTAGGAAATACAACTCAAATTGATTAGGAATCAATGGTAGTGCACAATTGCGTGGAAGACAAAATTCAGTTGTGTATCTAAATTGGATGTATAAAATTCAACCAAAGTGCAAAACAACATGGCGAGAATACACCTAGTCATCTATAGACACAATCTCTCCCATTTCCAAATTTATATGGTAGGGATGTGTCCACTCATTTCATTTTAGTCAATTCATGAAAATGGTGAAAAATGTAATTTCCCTTATAATGTTAAAGCTATAAATGTGCAAGTTGTTACGTATTTTTAGTGTTACATTGTTTATGCAAAATAAGTCATTCATCTATCATCATTGTTATAGATTGAGTTTTTTTTCTTACTTTTGATTGGTTTTGAGCTATTTGGAATTTTGTTTCATATCCCTTGAATATTTATAATTTGTGACACCTCTGCATGAGGAGTACAAGTCTCCAAAGGATGTGGTGGTGAGATGGAGAATGCCAAAAACCTTAATCCAAATTGGGATCTCTCTAATAATCCTCCTTTGTAGCCATTTCTTGATGTTTTATTCTTCCTTTGAAAATGATTGGTTATTCTCTACTACAAATTCTACAATGTACACATTAATATACTTTTTAAACCAATAATTCAACAGCTTGATTCAATCAATGATCCAAATGGTTCAAAGTAACTAGGTCCACAACAATGTGGGAAATAGGTTTCTTCCTCCAATACTGATATTATGGGGTTTTTACAATCCTCTTAAGAAACATATATAGGCTTATTGAAAACTTACACCAAACAAATTTTTTATTGTCCTAATACATGTTCTCTAAACAAGACACACTCCTTAAGTTTTATGTTATTACAACCCTACAATTGGCTTCTTGTATGATGAAATATTCAAATCTCTTTTCCCACTAATCCTAAATTTGACTCTTTGCGACCAAGGTTCCCATTCCATTAGGACATCCATGTTTAATAATCGGTTTCAAAAATATCATTGTTCATTGGTGAAAACATTAATACTAAGGTTCTCACACAGAGGCAAATAAATGTTACCATAATAGTATATTGCACTGATGTTTTCAGTTCTCGTGGAGGGGGGGAAGCTCCTACCGAAATCACTTCCTACACCTATGTGAAATGATGGAGAGCTAATTAATGACATTGTAGACTTAATATGACTTATTTCTACTTTTACAAATCTTGTGCAAACATACATGTCCATTATATAGGAATTCACATCTGATTGTAACATAAAAAAAAATGCAATACACAATGCTAACTGAACATTATGCATCACACAACCAGTTCCCTTGTACAATTAACAATAAGCAATATCCATGTACACTATAGCCAGAACAACACTAATGACAATCATTATAATCCCCAACTAACAACAACACTCCCAATTTGCAGCTCATGTGGATTTTTAGTCCTTCCTAAGTGGTTGATTCTGAATGTGTCGAGATTTCTAATAACAAGGAAAGAAACTACATCCATATCCTCGTGTTAAAGTTGGATTGCTAATAATAGGCTGGAAACCATCCTCTATATTAGGCAAATGCAACAATCACTTACTAATGACATGGAGAAAAGGTAGCTTCTTTCCCTCTCTACATTTAGATTGGCCTTGGACAAAGTTGATAGGTAAATAGATTCCGTAAAGGCATTGGGTACTCACTAGATATGACTTAGTGTCCACTATCCACTTTTATGGGAAACTCTCAAGGATAAATATGAATGAGGATAAAAAAAAGTTTGTTTATCACAAATATGTGAAATTTTTGGTGAGTGCAAAAGTAAGCAACATTCATACATTAGTTATTATCCATAAATACATCGGTGTCTGAATTAATAATTCCATCCAGGATTGTTAATAAACAATCTTATGTTAGGTTTTACCAATTAAGGTACTCTCTTATATACGAGAGTTTAGACTTTAGAGTTGTATCTTGGATATTATCTTATTGTTTTGCTCCTTCAGAATATTCCTTACTGTTTATGGAAGAAGCTACACTTGGACTAAAGTTTATTTGAGTGAGCCAGAATGTTCTACACATTTATATCAGATTACAATAAGTATGACATACCTAGCACATTTCTCAAGTATTATTCACCCATTAATGTATAACCTATGTGTATGTATGAATTTATCACCATTCAATCATGAATGTAACCTAAAAAGATAAGAGTCTTGACAATATGAAAGTATCTAGTTCAGGGATTTTCTTAGGATACAATTCAATATATATTAAAACAAAAATAGCATAGGCAACAGATATAGAGCTTCGATGATATATAGAAAGGCTACATGATTGACTAAGCACAACAAAATAGCAGATACAATAGATACATAGCTTCTTGGATTGACTGAGCACAACAAAATATAGAAAGGCTACATGATTACATTCACATTCTAATGCCTATAATGTGTTTTTTCTTAACCACTCTACAATATTAGGATCTAGGTAAAACTCTTCCACCTATTCTGCATGATGAATTGCATTGATTTAGAGGCCAAAGCAGTGTCCCTTATAGATCTCATTTTCCTCTTGCTCAAATTTTGTACTCTTTTGTTGAATTTTTTTTCAAGTTTCTATTCTTTTTGTGTTTTTATGTGTGAGGAATTTTGTTTTGATCTTGATAATTGGTTGGGTTAGAGGCTTGAGTTAGATTAAGGGTTTAGCTTTATTATTGGGATGGTTTGGTTAAATTGGTGCTAGTATATTGCTAATGGTATGTTTTTATTTAGGTAATGTTGAAGATGGAAGTGGGGATGCTCATCCGTCCTCTGTATGCTAGTGTTGATGATATAATTTGGAGACATACCCTCACATTCAAAATCTCTGGACTATTAGGAATGCAAGAAACTTAGTCCCATCCTATGTTTTCCCTAAATTTTTTTAGTGAGAGAAGTTAGGTGCATTCTACTGCACAACATTGAAATTCGAAACCCTGGTAAGCCCAAAGCATTTCCAAACCCCCAATCACACATAACAAAAGTGAAATTTTCTATACAGTGAAGGAATCAATGCATTTGTGAAATGGCCCTAGTGATCTATGCAACACATTTCTATGAAGTTAAGAATTTTTTCATTTTTATGTGCTCTGCAGACAATCGATTTTGAAAGATTATTTTTTTGGTTGATATTTTAACTTAATTAAGGCATCTTAGTATCTTTTTCTATGGTCTTGATTTCCTCTTGGCACATAACTCAGTCTCCTCTAGGAGAATAAGCACAAGGGATCTCTCCTTCAGTACTTTGTGGGTCTCCTCCTCTTCTATCATGTGGTCTCGAATGGCGTGGTAATATCCTCTTGTTCAAAGTTCCTTCTCCTCTAATTCACACTTCGCTTAAACTATGCCATAGTTTACCCTTATCACTTCACACTTATAAAGTGTTGTTTACAAGGTTGTTTCACTAATCTTGAAGAAAAAATACCCACATGGATTCCAAATGATTTCTCTATATATAAACATTCAAGATCTTATATGTCCCTCAAAAATAATTTTTATTGCTCGAATGGTGGAGATTCATGGTCCTAATTTTATTTTAGTGCAAGAAACTATAGGTGAGGGGAACGAGGTTGTTTAGGAGTTAGAAAGGTTGTTAAAAGATTAGGATTATAGGTATTTATATGCAATTGGTAATGTTAGTGGTCTATTGACAAATTCTACCAATTCTTTTTATTTGCTATCATTTTCTATTATTGAATTAGGTATATGGACCAAGCTCTATCTAAAATACTTGACCCATACCTATTATGTGTCAATTGTTATGGGTCTCATGAGGAAATCCATGTTGATTGGAATTCATGTTTCTATATGCCATGTGTAAAGGAAGGAAGGGTTATTATTATAGGTGATTTAAATTTCACTTTTTAGAGAAAATTGTTGGGGTTCAAATGGTAGATTGGACAAATCAACCACTTACTTTAAATGTAGGATATATTTTCCAATGATGTTATTATGGTATAGTAATAGCAAAATAGATCTTTGATTGAATCTAGAGGTGGTTTGAATCATACTCCTATTCATATCTTGATAAAAAAGAAAAATAATAGAGGTAATAGTTATAGCAAATTAGTTTTGATTTAGAAGAGGATAACCATATCCTTATGGATTAAGTCTTGAGATGAACTATAGATTGTTCTTGTATGCTTTAAAAAATATGAGTCTAGGACTACATATGTAGATTATGTAATTGTATTTATGTTTTTATGATCTAGTCAAGGAGGATTTTATTAGGGTTATTATGAAAATAAAGAACTCGTGCAAAGTTTCAAGTTATTTAAATACTTTTTCATTTTAATTACTAAAAGTACACATATTATTCCTTTGATATATTCTAAGATATTTCTTTATGTAATTGTCTATATAAAATAATCTAAAAAATTCTTACCTTCAAGGTCAAAAAAATATTCCTTGTTGGATCAAGGAGAGGGTCATATGATGTTGGCAGTATTCCCTGTTTAGGTATTGATTCCATAAGGTGTTAAGCCCTTTCACGATACCATAACATCATGCTTAGTTGTTTGGTGATTAGTTCCCACTTTAATCACCTTTAATAATCTCATGTTTTTAGATAATAATATACAAATAAAAATTGTCTATCCAAGGAACGCCAAAGGTTGGTGTAGGTTTCAATGGAATTGGAATTGAAGGAGGTCAGAGATGGTTTTTCTATGTTTTAAATGTATCCATTGTGATGAATATCTAGATATATTCCTTCTCATGGTTTTTTTTTGTTCCTTTGGTTTTTTATCTTTCCTTATTGGAGGACTAATTTTAATATTGTATTTATATTGACAAGCCATTATTTATAATATTTTTTAAAATATATGATGTAAGGGGATATAGACTTTTCTTATTTTATATGTGAAAATGTGGTACTTTATTTTGACATTTAGGTTATGGGTCGTTTTTTGTAGGTGGGAAGTATAAGATTATCTAAATGAAGGTGTAATATTAATTTGAAGAATGTAATTTCATTTTTTATCATATATAGAATCAAAGGTTTTCCTTGGTACCATCCTTGAAATGAGGAGAAATTCTTGATAGGTTTCCCATAGGATATATTGCCTAGAAGAAAAAAAAATGCTATATGTTGTTATGTGTATGTGTAATCTTGAGGTTTAACTCAAGTGGTCATGATATAAATGTGATATCTCTCCCCTAATATAGGTAAGGTCATGGGGTCAACTTTATTGGATTCCTGTGTGGCGAGGTGCTTGGAGCTTAGGCATTGTATAGATTATGATGATGATGATGATCATGATCATGATCATGATAATGATTGTCTAGATGTTGAAGACGATGATGATCAACATGATGATGATGATGAAGATGATCATGATCATGATGATGAAGACAATGATAATGATGATGATGATGATGATGATGATGATGATGATGATGATGGTGAATTCAACGACGACGATGATGAGGAGGAGGAGGAGGAGGATGACGCCCACATAAAGCCCATAGAAGCTTCTGAAAATTGAATTGCTCATCTTTAGTAATTTTTTCCCTTCTCACGAGTCGGTTTGGGTGGAAAACCCATGCGTTTTGGTCATGTTCTGTTGCTGGGAGGGTAGACCCATGATTTGGGGGTGAATATAGGTTGTTTTTGCCTTGGGAAGCCCCTCAAACATTTTCTGAGACGATTCGGTCACTTGGGTTGTTTTTACCCATCTTCAATTTATGTATGTGGTTGTCAAACATTTCTCCATGACCCAACAGTTGTATTTTGTTGTGAAGTGCATGATAGTATTTCCTTGGCTGGGTAAGTCCAAAGAACCCACCTGCTAACTGGTTGACTGTGTGTTTGATGTAGATTTAGGCTTGGTTTAGCAAGTCCAAGGAACCCCTGTTTTATTGGCTTGTTTCCTTAGCAACCTGTGAAACCCAATTTCTTATTGGCTTGGATAGATAGTATATGAAACCCAATGGGGTGTTGGTTTGACCGTGGGTGTATAGTTTTGGCTATGTGTGAGCCTGTTTTTCCCTAGTGCCTCGTGGAATCATTCCCAACTCGGGGGTGGGAGTGATGATGAGAGATTGATGAGCACAATGTCCTATGGCTGGGTGGAACGCTGTAGCGACGTAGCTAGTTAGGGGCCAACTTCTTTTCAAGATAAGTATTCTTTTGTATTTTATTTCCGCAACTCTATTTTCTTTATAATTTTTTTTATTATGAACATGTTGAATGCTTGAATGAACGATTTTGATTCCTTTGTATATTGCATTATACATCTGTGTATGTTTTCAATTCAATGCATTTTTATGTTGTATGTTCATGGGCTAGATTGTCGGATTGATAGCAGCAGTGTGTTGGTCGCATCCTCTCCATGATGTGAAATTACAAAGATTCCTTTTTATAACGATTACAAATATACCTCATTATGTATTCAACCCATTCTGCCCCTATTGTGATTGGGGGTTTAAAGAATATTTTTTATTTTGGGAAAGATATGGGTGGGAATAGTTTATGAAGATGCATATTCTTGGGTGGTCTCTCGAGTGAAATTATGAAGGAAGCGTATATGAAATATTCCATTGCGATGGATTGGTTACACCATGGCCTATAATCCAAAGTTTCAGGATCGAACATCTAGAACATGCTTGAAAAATCAGTGGAGGTAGTGGTGTGTTAGTTACCCTAAAATCCAGGGAATGGGTTGTAGAAAAAGGTGGTGAAAGATCTTGTTATTGGTGGTGCAAACTATTCCTTATTATTTAAGAATTCAATACCTAAATTTTGTTCGAAAGGAATCGTTGTACTTGCTATGGTTTTTTACAGAGGCGTGGATTTGCAAAGGGACCAACAATGGAAATCAACGACCAATTTGAACCTTAATGAAAATATGGAAATTGAATGGAATCATTTCATACATGGAATTCAACATAGAGGATGCTAAATGAATAATGCAAAAGAAGCCCCTCTTTGGTCGTCGAATGTTGACAATGGTTAGGTTACAACAAAGCTGACCTACGATGTAATACATGTTTCCAAGTGGGATGACGGGGCGAAGTGGTGGCACACATGGTTGTGGAAGTGGAATTTCCCCTTGAGAATAAAAAGTTTAAGTTGGTTTCTGATGGATAAAAAGATCTCAACTTGTTAAAATTTGGTTAAATGAGGATTTATGGGTCCTGGTTTTTGTGTATTATGCACAAAGGACTCTGAAAGCATTGAACATTTTTTGTGTCCCACGAATTTACACAGTGTGTTTGGAGGGAAGTGCTTACTATTACCAATTCAACCAAAAGATGGTTTGCAGACAATTTTGAGAATTGTTTCCTCTCATAGATATCTCAGGACAATCAATGCACAAAACTCCATGCTTTTATTAGCTGGGGGACTTGGAAGCACACGAATGATGTTTCATTCAAAGACATGTCAAAAAATCATATGAAGGTAAGTTTGGTAGCACTCGTCACTTATAAAGAAGTTAAGAAGATGATAGTAACTCCGAAGAGAAGGAATGTCAACCCTCTCATATTCGATGTATTGATGCCTATCAACATTTTTGATGGGATCTCTTATAGTGGTGGAATGATACCAAGGTAGGAATTGTATTTAAAATGTTATTGTTTCATCATTTTAGCCGGTGGATAGGATGTCATAGGGGTACTCAAACGAGGAGCAAATTATTGGATTTTTATGGTCTCCTTCATTTCGCTTGACACAAAAAAATTCAAAGCTTAATGATCGTGGGGGTATCCAAAGTAATTTTTTACTAGGGTCAACTTAAAGTTAATCTTTAGGTTGTGCAATTGGAATGGTGGTAGACTAGAATCCAATGTCTTCAAACAATCTTTCCAAAGATTGGGATTCTGCTATGTTTACTGGACTCAATGGAGGGTCTCATGTTTTCTGAGGAATGGAGAGATTGAATCTAGGTTGTTCAGGTCTCTTTAGATTTTTTTTAATCATGAATACTAGGGCGTCTGCCCTAGGTGGACACTTTTTTTTTCCTCTGATGTTTCTTTTTATTTTTCTAGGTTTGTGTCCAAATTTTATGCAAAAATCCTACAAATATATGCGTTCTTAAAAAACACACATGAGGATATGTAAACTCTAATTATATACACTACTTCTAATGAAATAACAACTCTAATTATATACACTACTGCTAATGAAATAACAAGTATAGTTTTCTTCTCGGAAAAAAGTAAATAAATATTGATTTATTGTTTTTTTATAAGAGGAATCAACAACTAGGCTCGAGGTTGATACTCCGGTGACATGGAGTCCAAGAATCCAATCGGGCTACCACTATACCCCTAGGCGCATCCACAGGGCCCAAACCATGGCACATGGGCAGGTTTGAGGCGGATATGAACATTTACAACAACTTACAACATTTCAACTTTACCACTACTATGTCCAAGGAACTTTATTTGTTGTTTTTTAAATAAATATTAAAAGTTTAATACATAAATACTAAAAATAATATTTTATAACTTTTAAATTAAAATAATATAATTATTTTACTCATTTAAAAAATAATTGATCTAATAAAATTAAATAAATAATTCAATAATCACAAATATTTTTCCAAATAATATTACCCCACATTAATATAGTCAAATTTCATAAATAGTTCAATGATTGC
>LPNX010418441.1:0-28483 GCA_001517045.1 Pseudotsuga menziesii
AAATCGGTAGAAGAATTGATGTTCCAGAAATTATGATGGGAAGAAATACAGAAAGAATTGAAGGAACTGAAAAAGTTCAAATCTATGCAGGTGGAGAAGGACCAGCTGTATACTCTTTCCCAAGAACTGTTAAGCACCAAAGCGCCATCTCCTTCTTACCCTATGTCTTTGTTTGAACAATTTATTTGGTCTAAATTGAAAGGACTAAAGGAGGGGAGACCCTATGAAATGAAAAACTCAACCCAGTTTCTGGAAACATTTATGGAAAGTAATTATGTTGAGTAGAACCTACTTTGTGAAATTTATTTACATGAAATGGCTTACCCTTTGGACCATCATTCAAACCCTGCCCCTTACCTAGGAGATGTTCAGCTGAGGGCTTTTGCCTCTTTTGTTAGCAATCATGTGCAGTGGAAGAGATCTTTCCAAAACGTTTCTCATAATGAATCCAACACTAATATTTGGATTCAGAGTGAGCCTCAATCTCCTCGCCTTCTCCTTGCTGTGCAGCAGCAAAGGCTTACATCTTCCATCAAGACCTAGAAAATGGTTGAACTTCAAGAAAGGGTCATCTCTAATTGTGTCAGCCAAATTTCCATGCAACAACAATCGGCTTTGGAAGGCAGTAAGCATAGATGAAAGAATGCTTCTTTATCATTGTAGAATAGGGACCCTTACTTTTTCAGGAACTTCAAGCATGCTCTTTCGAGGGTCGAGGGGTATGTGGACTGTATAAGGAAGTGTGAAGCCAATTGGTTGGGACTCAAGTTCACTTTTCCTCTTATCTGGTGGCCAGCAAAACCATATAGGGAAGATTTCATTTTGACAAAGGTAGAGGAGAAGCAGTGTTAGAGATATTGGGTCACCTATAATGGATTTCTAGAAGAATAGGGATCACCTGAACTCTCTTATAACTTTTCATCTCTCCATGAATGAAGTACAATGCCTGATTCAGATTTAGACTAATGGAGGTTGATTCATAGGGACATGCAACAGGACAGTTGGGGGGAGATGTTGGGCCCGGAAATGGCCCATTTTTTACCACACTCACTATATGATTTATTCCTTATCTTACTCCATTTTATGCACCAAACAGACGTTCTTCCTTCATTTGAACCATGAATCTTTATAGGTATGATTACTTATTGTTTTATCTTATTAATACTTATGATTTTTATAATCAGGGCTTTTCCTCTTGGATTATGCTAACAAATTGAGATTTTATGAAGATAGTTAAATATGTGAAGAATACAGGTGTAGCAAGCCGAGTGGTTTCCAGGAGAAGTGATGATTCATTTCCAGCTTTTACCCACTGATCCATCTCTACATGTGAAATGCAATCAAAAGTCCTCATCCCACGCAGGCTACAATAGACTTAACCTTATCTGCGGGCTGATGATCAAGGGTAGCTGCAACTGATGAAGTATCTCTTAAATAATTTATGCTACTTGATCATCGGCTCAAGAAATAGATTCCCTATATTCCCCGCTTCTAATTCACCCACAGTTGTAACAATGCATTTTAATAGGGCATCCTGAAGATTGCAGATCTTCATGGATGTTCTATATTAGTGGGTGGAAGTTATGCATATTGATGTGTAAATATTAGGAACTATTCAGAGCTGAGGGTTAGAAAATAATTCATCGTATTGTATAAGCTGTGACAGAGATTGTATTTTCATTCTATCATCTAATACAAGGAGCAGGATTCTTCAGATCGATCTCTGTTTTTTAACTTGTGTTAGTCTCTGGCATCTATGTTCGAAGGATGGGCCCACCTTCCCACAGAGATTGCTGAGTTAATTAGGTATTTATGTTTTCTGTCATGTGGTAGGGATGTTACAGTAGACACATTCTTTTATAATACCTGCAACAATAATGATTCATTGTGTGTTTCCTTGAATGATCAATAATTGTATTTCCTGTAATCTATAGCAGAGTGGTGTAATAGTCGACTGTGTAGGTTAATTCCCTTTATGCAATTGTGTGATAGCTGTACTAACAACCAATCTCATCCCTAGTTTCTTTCAATTGCTATTTTTCTTGAGTTTTGCTAATTCAGTCCATTTATAGTTATAATTGTTGAGTTCAATTTCTGCATTTATGATTCTTAAATTAAGTTGATTTGAGATAGTTATAATGGATCCTCATATGGCCTGGTAAATTAGGATTTAACTTTCTGCAAAAGTAATTCTATATGTTCATTTCCTGAATCGTTCATTTCTAGAGTGAATTTGTAGGAAGGTAATTACAATTCTGCATTCTTAGGAAGGTAATTTAGATTAGATTAATCATGGGAAGAGTTGGGTTGAACATATAGGTAGGATAGTTCATTCAACATCATCAACTACTTAGTGTTTAAGCACAGACAGCGTGAATTATCTTTGCAATAAAAATACTTCCCTGGGTTGACAATTTATATTGAACATTCTGTATGTTGGCTTTAATTAATTAGCATATAGAGTGCCCAACAAAGAGGATAGAAGAAATCCTGAAGATTCAACTGGAAGAAAAGCAGGAGGCAATCCAGAAGGTGGAAATGGAGGTAGTTGGTCTTAGGAAGAAATGTAAGAAAAATGAATCCTTTTTCAAGTTCGAGTATAGTTTAATTGTCCTAGATAAGATTTTTTATTTCCAAATATCTCCACTCAACAAAATTGGTCTTGGTTACAAGAAGGACAAGGAAAAATATGAAGATAACACTTGGTCTCCAAAAAATCCATAAGCAGTTCCATCAACATCCAAATCTTCCCCCCATGCACCTGCACATAAAAACAAGGAATTTAGAAGTTCAAAGATGATACAAGGAGTTATGTCTATTCCTCAGAGAAAGGTCATATTTTTCCAATTGCTCCTGCAATACCTTGTTCTGTTCACAAATATTTTTCACTTCTTCTGAAACATTAGTAATTTCATTGTCTATCATAGTATCTGTTATATTTGTACCACTTATCAGAGAGAAAGGATTTTCATCACAATATGAAGTATTGCATCCTGTGAATTCAAAATGCCTCTTATATTCTATACGTAATAAACATATATCTTTAAAACCATTACAAATGAAGTGTTAAGGGGACTTACCTTCATACTTACCTAGATCTTATACTAGCCTTTTAATGGGAAATTCTTCTGCTTCTTGTTCTTCATTTGAGTTTAGATGATGTATTTTGAATGGAAATTATTTAGCCGAGTTTCACATTCCTATTTTATCCTTTTGGAGATATTCTAGATCTTCAATCATTAATTCCATAGCCTCCTCTTCTTGTTCTTATTGGAGTAGAGTTATTCTAATCTAAGCCATAGATCCTTAGCTGAGATACACTTCCTTATCTTCTTCTTTTAGATATTTGTTAGGCCTTCAAGGATGGATTCTATAGCCATATAATTATACAAATATGAAACAAGGAGTTAGGTCTATTCCTCAAAGCAATCTCAGAAAAGAAACAACTCCAAGACCTAGGTATGAAAGTGGTTTAAATGGTTATTGTTACTTTTGTTCTAAATTTGGTGATAAAGCTATGTATTGTAGACTCTACGAAAGAATAAGTGGTGGAAGGACCGATGCCTTAGTTAGATGCTGGACATGTAATCAAATTTGACATGTTACTGCCACATGTCACACATTGAGATGCTAGACATGTGGCATGTAGTGGTTTTGGTCACAAATCCCAAGCATGTGCAATTCAAAGAAGTCAAGCAAGGAAAATTCCTTCCTACACATCAACAAGAAGAACCAATGAACCTTGGAATAATACCAATGAAAAAATATTTGAAGATCAGAAGACAAATACATAAAGCAAGGGACACTCTCAAGCATGGAGACATGAAGTTGATTGAAGAAGTGTTGGAAGTTCCAACAGCTCAGTCAGGTGATGGACATGCAATCATGTTGGTCACAATGTTGCATATTATCGTACAATGAGGTATTATAGTTGTAGTTTCATTGGGAATAAATATCAGTATTGTTGGAGTACACGAAAACAACCCTTGATAAGCTTTCCATACAACTGATCAAGGAAAGCTAGTATAGATGAAGGAACAAATGCTGAAAGGACAAATTTGAAGACGAAAGTATGGATGAAGAAGACTGAGTAGTTGTAGATAGGAGAGGTTGATCAGAGAAGGGAGAATGGTTTCCATATGGAAATCCATGTGTAAGGTCTCTCAAATACCTTAGCAAACCTTGAGTTCATGAGGATGGAGGATGAAATCAAAGGTGAAAGGATGGTTACTTGAGGCATACAGACAGGTCCTAGGATCATGCATATTGACAGGGGGAGCAATGATTGGTGATCAGTGGTTTCAGATGCAGATATATGGTAACCCTTTGTCATTGATATGAAAGGGGGAGAGATGAATACAAAGGGAGAGATGAAGACAAAAGGGGAGCCTAATCATAGCGGGAGAATGAGTTGCTGTCATCAATGACAAAGGGGGATGTTGTTGATGAAACTGTCAATTATGCCAACATGGACTTGTAGTGGCCCTACATATTATCATTGATGCCACCAAGTCCCACTTGCAATACCTTAGACCCCTTACAAAGTGGTTTTGAGTATTGGACCCCTTGTAGAGTGGGTTTGTGCCTCTAAGCACCTTGTACCCAATTGATAGGGTCCTTGTACCCATAAGGATGGATCTTGATCCACCACCTTTTTGAATATATTGAAGACCTTGATGAAGGTATTGAAGACCCTGGAGATGGTCCTAAAGCCTAAATGTATGATGGAGAATCCCTATATGGGTTGGAGAAGCATTGGTAACCCATTTTTTGGTCATTCATGCTATGATGGTATCATAGTACCCCATGAGAAGACCCATCTACCCCACAAATCAAGTCATGATGTATATTAAACCTTGATGGTCTCCTAGTTTGGTTGAGATGGTTAAAGAAGCCTATGAATCCTATTTCTTGTTGAAGAATCCCTGATGATGTCCTTGGACTCACACTTAGTGTTTTGATGACCTTGCAATGCTTATTGGGGTCATGGAGCTCTTAGTGGTTTGATGACCTTGTATGGTACTTGACAGGATAAGGAACCCCTGGTATGATGAAGAATCCCATGAAACCCCTGATGAAGACCCTGATACCCTTGCAAAGGTCATGGAGCTCACTACTTTAACTTTACATGGTTAGATGGCATGATGATGTGGTACTTGGTGACTTAATGTAGTCATGTAACCTTGTGAAGACCTTGATGCCCATTGCTTGCACTTGATAAGGTTAAGGATCCCACAAACATATTAGCTTGATGATTGTCCATTTAGTGACAAGATTGAGTCCAATCATGACACCTTGCACATGGAATGCCATCAAAATCCCTAGTGCCTTGATGCAACCATATGAATATGTGGAGGACACGTTTCCATAAATTTTAAATGACGCGATTTACTTTGAATGACATTTTAAAAGAAAAATAATAAAAATACATAAGGTTGACCATTGAGGTGGTAAGAAAAATAATAAAATATATAAGGTTGACCATTGAGGTGGTAAGAAAATAATAAAAATACATAAGGTTGACCATTGAGGTGGTAAGAAAATTAATAAAAATACATAAGGTTGACCATTGAGGTAGTAAGAATTTTAAAGTAAAAATTAAAATTAAAATTAATAAAAATTCTTACCTTTGGAGACAAGTCAGCCAACATGAAACATGTCCACTTGAATGCGTATATAAACACATCCAAAAATAGTAAATGATGGAAGTAGAGAAGTGAATTCATGGAGATTGGCCTGAGGTTTTTTCGCATCAGCAGTGATGAGCAGCATAGTTGAGCAGTATGATGAGAAACTATGATGAACACTAGTGCTGAGGAGTAGTGATGAGAAACATTGATGAGCAGTAGCGATGAACAAATTTGATGAGAAGTAGTGCTGAGAAGCAGTGATGAGTATATTGACTAGATATTGATGAGAAGAATGATGATCAGAGATTGATGTGTAAAGTAGAGGTTGGTTGTGCAGCAGATCCATATGATTTCTTTCAAGAAGAATCTTGCACTTGAGGATTGGACTCCTCAAACCCTTTTTAGTTGGAGATAAGAAAACCAAGCTAGGCTCTGTTATGAGAGTTGGTGCTCTTTTTATCATTTGGTGTTGATTGTAGTCGAGAATATTGTTGTCTTCCATGTACAATAAATAAAGATCAAAATTCCATATATTCTTGTGTCTCTTTTGATATGATGTTGTTCTTATGAATCATGGCGAATTTGATTATGAAATTGATAACATAATGATTGATATACTCTAATTGATTAAAATAAGGTAAAAAGTTTATAATTTCTCTCACACTAATTCACCCCCCCTCTCAGTGTGGCCATTGTGTCCAACAAAGGTGTGGTAGGGAGGAAACCAATGGATCCGGCATGATTGGAAATCCAACAACTATAATGGATTTTGATGATAAAACAATCTTCAGCTTCTTCCTCAACTATCAACGAATAGCGATGAACAAGTATTTAAAGTTATTGAATTTATGATTACTATGCGTGAAAATGGAAATGGTTGAATCTAAAAGGATGTAAATGCTTCTGTTAAATTTGATAGTGTACATATAAGTGTGACTTTATTTGTATTGGATTTTAAGGGAAAAGATTGCTCTTAACTTCACTTTTTTTTCTTTCAGATCTATATTTTATATGCATGCACATTAGTTTTTTTTTTCGTTCCCCTTGGAGGGTCATTACAAGTAGTATCATATCCAGTTCCACTCTCGGACATTTTCTTTCTATGCTTAATTATTATATGTGTTTATACGAGAATGATCACTTTAATTGATATTTAATGTTTGTGTTGTTATTAAATTCTTCATGCCTCTGTAGATCTAGGTGCATGAAATTTTTGATGAACATTTAAGATGTTAACTTGATGGTGCTAATCCAACCTCCCAAAATCGTCCACACCAACCATCACCAAAATGAATATATTAGATATGTGTTAAATGGAGAATTGTAGGATTGAGGTGGGTTATGTATAGGGATAACTTTAATAACATCCATGAAATTTATATGTATAATAAATGGGTAATTCTCCTTATTATATAGGAAAAATTGAAGGCTATTGTATCACTAAAATAGTATGTATATATATTTTTTGGCTAATCTTTCATACTATTATAGAATCTTCTAAAATCTTGGAGAATGTTTCAGTAAATTATAAGATATTGTAAAATCGTGGTGAATATTTTAATAACTAAAAAATATTATAAAACCTTTGCGAATCTTTCATCAAATTATAAAACCTTGTAACATCTTGGTGAATATTTTTCTAGGAAGGCTCATCTTTTGATTCTACATATTACTAAGGTAGTGCAATAGAAGAGAATATACTAGAGCTCGTCTCTCTCGACTCCTAGACCCTCAAATGAAAAAATGCATGAATGAGGGATTTATTTATACATTTCACAAGAAATATTGGATCACTCACAACAAGAGGTGTTAGTGAAACACTACTACATTAACTAGATTCAGGGAAAGTGGGGACTCCACTTTTTATCCCGTCCCTTAATGGTGCAACAAACATGTGGGAACCCAAATCTTGACATACTGACAAACAGATGGAATTGAACACTTTACACTATGGAGTGATTCTATCACCCACAAACCATTAATACAAAGTGGAGTGTTATCAATAATTTAAACCTTAATGTAGTATATGGATTCCCAATTAGCTTATTTTCCAAATATCTCATTTTTAAGCTACCCTATAACAAAAAAATTTGCTTATCTGTTTATATATATGAATGCCACTTTTCCTTTATATTGTTGACAGTAAAAATATGAATTATGTCATTTGATTTAGATCTTTTATACTTAGTTAGAAACTTGCAATGGTTATTAGAAATACGAACATACCCAAATAGGAATAGAAAGCACATTAATGCATCATCACACATATAATTAGAAATACTTTGTTAAAGGCTACTTTTTCTTAAACAAAATGAGGAGGTGTTTGTATCAATGTCCTTGAAAATTTTGAAAGAAATCAAAATGTGGTAAATTTTGTTTAGCACCCTCATTGAATGCAAAACACTAGATATCAAATAACATAATGTCTACATATTAGGTCAAACATGGAATATAGATATTATATACAATCATGATGGAAATGAACAATCATGTTCTGTCTAAATCATATATTTATCATACATAACTAGATCCATTTCTAGATTCAATGACAGAAATTACACATAGAAAAAATAAACAAAAAAAATTTACTTATGAATTACCCTTACCAAAAACAAAATATCTTAACTTAAGTATGAACCCAAAAAATTTAGGTCACAAATAAAATTAATGAACTTGGCAATACGAATAAAAAATATACCTATCACAAAATCCTCAATATAAATAAAAGAATCTACGAGTGCACTTTGGACAAATATACGAGAGGACATCCCAAATAATGACCATTTCACTGTACCCACACCATTATAATAAGTGTGCATTAATTTATACTACAAACACCCTAAACATCAACAATAATAGACATAACATATGAACATATACACTCTTATTAACTCCTTAGATCCAATAATAATTGCAGAGAAAGATCATATTAAAAGCACATTTTAAACTACTCGGTCAAATTCAATTTGAATATAAAAAAACATGTGGTGTCTCTCCATCAAGAGTACCATCCAATAACAACATATAAATGTGAGTTGATAGTTTAAACATTAAAAGGAATAAAATAAATAATATATTTTGCGATGTATAACACTTTCACGAGACCAATACTCCTAGGATATAATGAAACCCTAATAACACCAAATGAGCTCTAAGAATCAAGAGTTCCCTAGAATTCAAAAGGACTTAAAAAGCATCCATGATAAAAAAAAATGCATGATAAAAGGTAAATTTGCAATATAATAATGTATTGTAACTGCGG
Source organism: Pseudotsuga menziesii (assembly GCA_001517045.1). Classification (NCBI taxonomy): domain Eukaryota; kingdom Viridiplantae; phylum Streptophyta; class Pinopsida; order Pinales; family Pinaceae; genus Pseudotsuga; species Pseudotsuga menziesii. The sequence continues at coordinate 8,893 of LPNX010418441.1, forward strand.
ATAAAAATAATAAAAGCATGATAAAAAAAACATATCACATTAATTATTGGACAAAAGCATGTTGTGAGTTTGTATTCTTTGATAAATTGCATGTGTGGCATGCCCCTTCCAGACCTGAGATTTCAGTAATCGAGATGTTATGTGAATATTAAAATGTTGAGAAAACTAAGAAGGAAAAGTGGAATTGCATCAACCAGAACCTTCACCTCGTAATCGTAATCCGATGTTGGTGGACCATGAATCATTGTAGCCTTTATATAGAACAAAATAGCCTATGATTTTCCCTCCATTACTAGAAATCAAGGGCTCAAAGAAGGTATCACATGAAATTGACTCAAAATATAGGAGAATACAACCATATTCGTAAATTAGAAGGAAAATGGAGGGTGAAATAACCCTCTGGAGCCTCCGTTACTGAAAATTGGGGGTGAATGAGTGATTTCATTATATGTTCTCTAGAAATTGGTGGTGAAATATAGATTTGAGGGAGATTTTGCTAGAGTGATTTTTCCCCCTCATTAATACACTGGAGGCCATCATTCATTTTTTTTTCTAATAAATATTAAAAACCCTTTCCTTATAAGAAAATAGGCACTAAATTTTTGTAACCTGCCTAATATAGCCCATGGGCTATATAAGGTTATGTATAGTAAAAGATGAAAGATTGAAATTGAAATAGATAGATAAATTTTGCACGTGGATTTCTTAAACCCTTGGATTAAATAATGTTTGAATATGGTTTATATTGATTACTGGTAAATAGCAGGATAGGAGTCTGATCCAATACTTAGATTTGTCGAGCTTATTGATGAAAGATATTCTTGCCAATTTTTTCGATCATTTTTATAATTCAAATACTTTGGATATTTGCATCTGGCTTGAATGACCCCTAATTGGATTTTTGGGTAGATCGATGGCATCGTCGCAGCATCGAACATGTGTGGTTTATGCATTCCAACCTTTCATGAATACTAGTGATAAGGAGAACCCACCTTAGAACTACGTAATTTAGGAAATGTATTATAAGCTTTATAGCATTAGATGGCTTATTTTACAAGCATTGTATCTACGATGTTATTTCCTGAAGGTTAATATTATAAATCATGCTTCACATTGATTAAATCTATCTTATTCTTTCATAAGAACACTATAAAATTGTAATGCTAGATCTATACTCATTTTTTATAACCAAAGGAATTTAGATTACCGTAAACGTATATGTATACAACCAGCAGTGAAATTCCTTCGAAAGAAGTATAAGCAAATAGGAATTTCACATATTAGATCTCTATTTCTTTTAAACCATACCTGTATATTAACAAACAAGTGGGTTCGGAAATGCAGTGAGACTCGATATAATATATGAATTAGAGCTTTATTATCTTTGAATCATAAAGTGCATGCGACCCTCGGAATCCCATAAAACGACGCTAATAAAGCATTCAATTACATGTTTGAGTTAAAATTAAGGTGTACCTATTAGATTTTAACAAAAATACCTTTGCCTTTCATTAACAAAATGATCCACAAACTATCTAAAATAATAATAATGATAATGATAATTCTTATCAAGAAAAGACACGTTTTAATCTTTAATATTTAAAGGAAGTTATGGAGTACCACCCTCCTATTGTATACCAAATTGTATGACATGTACTTGCATGGTGGTAATGTATACTTTTTGTAAACACTATTTCTCTTTTACATCATATATACATCTATGGTTGTGTTGGGTTTATAATGGAGAGTACTAAATAAGGACATATAGTATAACCAGCATAGATCCAAATCTTAGGATTTATCAAGCAATCTCTTCTTAAGTATTGCACTCAACTATCAACTTTGGTGTGATTCAGACCAAAAGACACATCGTTTTATTTAAGGTCAACATATAATATTTTTATTATTAATATTAATACTATTTATGGAAGACATAATATTTTTTATTTTGTTAGGAAAGGACATTACAACATCTTCCCAATACATGGTTTTATAACAATGTCCAAAGCCCTCCTAAAACCATGGGTTGTTTAGGAGGCCTTGCACATGGTCTTAAAACCATTTGCAACGACCTCCTAAACCATGTAGAATAAAACCATGGGTTGTTTAGGAGGCCTTGCACATGGTTTTAAAACCATTTGCAAGGCCCTCCTAAACCATGTACAATAAAACCATTGGTTGTTTAGGAGGCCTTGCACATGGTTTTAAAACCATGTTCACGACCAACGTTTTTTTTGTGGATAATTCAATTTTTTATTATTTTGTTTATTAGGAACATTACAACATCTCCCCCATATTGTGTTGTTTTTTTTACCCACATTTTTTTGTCGATAATTAAATTTTTTATTTTTTATTGTTTTGTTAGGTAGGAACATTACAACATCTACCCCATATTAGTTTGTTTTTGTGGTCGACATTTATTTTAGAGGATAATTAAAAAAATAAATTATGGCATGTAACGCTATATAAAGTTACATGATCTCCCCCATGTTGGACTGTAGAGTACCTCTCGGTGCAACTCGCAATAAAGACAAACCAACACTCCTTTAATATAAATTAAAATATTTCTTGCTAATCATCATCCATAGCCAAGTGTTATATCCAAGGAGATTAAACCACACTAGAATCTCTATTCTTATCCCACCCATAGCAAGCATTAATTTAGTGAAGAGAATCGTTTCGATCCAACATTGACTGAAAGGTGTAATATACCGAATTTTGACCTAACACTTATGGGAATAATCCCCATTGATTATGATGTCACTTTGATGTTTTATTTGTATATATTGGGTCTAGGACCCCACTGCATATGAAGATGATGATTTGTTTGATATATTGGGCGTAATCCAGTTACATATGTTTTATGTGTTGGGCATGGAACCTAAAGCACATAATTGATGAGGTGTTTGTGTTGAGCGAGAAGCTCTGGAGCACATGAGTGTTTATGTGGTTTTGAGCAAGAAGCTCTAGAGAACATGAGTGTGTATGTTGTGTTGAGAGAGGAGATCTGGAACACATGAATTATGAAAACCTTTGTGTTGAGTAGGAAGCTCTGAAGCACATGAAAATATAATTGAAATTGTTGGGAATAAGCCCTTGAGCCTTCCAAATTGATGTTGAGAATAAGCTCTGGAACATCAAATCCTTGGCCATTGTATCCCTAGGTGCATCTTACAAGTACATCCTAGCCTTAGTGTTGAGCGAAGAGCTTTGGAATTACACTAAGTTTGTAACTCCCTGTTTTTAGTGTTGAGTATGGGCTCTGGATAAGCGCTAGGAGTTACTAAAAAGAATTAATGATTTCAAGTGAAAACAACTCGAGTAAAATATTGATCTCATCTGACTTATTTACAAATGATTAAATGAAATCTTGAATTTGTGTATCTCATCAAGTACTGAAGAGATACCATGTTATATGAGGGAATCCAACATGCAAGGATGTTTAGAGTTGCCTAGCCTAGTAGAGCTAACCACCTACTAATATAACAATAGTAATAATATAAGAAAGAAGGAAAGGATCCATCTATTATTATTATTACTGAAAGAAAATTAAATATTATAATACCTACAAAAATTCCAATTAGGAACTAGTTAAAAGTTCCTAAGTTAAATATTTAAAGTACCTAAATTAAATAAAATGGTTAAATCAATAAATCAAATGATTCTTGATGTAACTTCCCCCTTTGATTGAAAAGTATGTCTATAAAGTCCCAAGCCAAAGCGAGGCTTAGGGATCTCTTTCATATTTTTGGGGAATAATTTTTTCTTCGTTTTTATTCTCAAGAGAGTTCTTGGAGAACATTTTCCTAAGAGGAAAAAGGAGAACTGATTCAAACCTGATATCCCAGATAGGGAACCCTCACCTTAGGATATCTAAGCTACTTGCATGTTGGAACCAGCTCGGGGGGATTCATAGGAAAACTAGGAACGTTTTTGGGGCATGGTTGGGTGGAACGTGGTAATTCCCAAGTGATTCAGTTATCTATACAGAGGTCAGATCTGTTTGTGAATTTGTTAATGATGTGTATTTAAGTGTGCAGGTTTTCAGCCATTGGAATAGCTTCACCATACAGGTATGAGGTTCTTGATTTTTTTCCATTCCATTATCTAGTATATTTCCTGATAGAATAACGAATGGTTTATGTTATATTTAAAACCCTATGTGTGCAAATTTATGGTTTAGAATATTTTATGTATTATCTCTAAACCCTAGGTTGAAATGTATATCTATTTGACAGACATTCAAGGGTTTTGTTCTTCCAATTTATTTCTGCATTTTATTTCACAGATTAAACTTGTTTTTCCTAAGACCTAAAAATTACCCTAAACAGAGTCTATATGTTTATTATATCTATGGATTCTACTGGCAGATTTCATATTGCCAGCAACACTATATTTAAGAGAAAAGGGGAAAATTAAAAACAAACTATAAACAAAACATAATTATAGAACTCATTAAATTAAAGTCTTTGTTGGACATTGGGTTAAATGCTCCCTATGAGTTTCACGACATGGACTAATCCCCTCCCGAGATCCTAACTCTGGCGATTGTGGTAGAGATTAACACCTACGGGTTTTGGTCTAACAACAATCATGAGTCTAACAAATGGTATCAGAGCAATAGGTCAAGGGTTCGAAACTCACCTGCCTTGCGTTGCGGGGAAGATTGTTGGACATTGGGTTCAACGCTCCTCATGAGTTTCATGACATGGAAAAATACCCTCTCGAGATCCTAACTCTGGCGATTGTGGCAAATATTAACACCTGCGGGTTTTGGTCTAACATCAATTGTGAGTCCAACATTCTTAACCTAAGAAACAAATCCTTTCCATTATTTAAATATAAATATAACCATAAGCTAATAATGAATTAAAAATGCCAACAATCAAGCTATCAAGACCCCTAGTTGTATGAAGCTACCATTTAAACACAAAACATTATAAACGCTTTATTTCCACATCTAAAAATAAACATTAAATAAAAAATACAATTAAGATATCGAGACCATTGAATGGTGTGAAGTAATAAACCAAATGACTTAATTAATATACCATCCACATCTACAAAAATAAACATACATCCATATCTTTCGTAACAAAATCAACCCCATCATTATGTGCAACACTCATTAACAACATAGAATAAATAACCAATAGATCATAGGATCAATTCACAATAAAATCAAACAAAACGCTAAGCACATAACCCTTTTATAATCGTAGCATAAATATACAGAGGTTGCATGATCAACTCCTATAGGCATTAATTCCCAAACAAACCCATACATCTATAAACATAGTGACCCAGGGTCAATTCCCATGGATTCGTTTTAATTACAAGTCATCTTATCGAATCATGTAGGATTCGTTTTGATTCTACTAAATGCTATAGTGTTTCAACTATCAACCAAATAGAGCACACAGGCCATAAAGCCAATTCACATAATCTCTACACAGAGGGAAACACCCCAAATTAATTTATACACTGTAAACATTTTTCATGTCCCTTATCCCTTTACATAACAAAGCATCCATAAATAAAAAAACCTATTAAAGCTATGATAAAAGCATTGATACACAATCAAAGAATTATACCCACAGTCTCAGCCATTACCATTTAAAATACATGACATAACCATAAATAATGAATCAATCATAAAACATTAAGTCATTGCACTATCACAGCTCTGATGGTGGGAACACTAATTCCACATACTACATGGCTCCGAAAGCCAAACAACGATCTCCACATTTTCCACATAATAACTTACAACAAGAATCACGAATACTCACAGGGTCTAACTAATGCCACATAATAAGAATCATACTCATTAATCAAAACAATATGCAAATGTTGTATACACATAACCATTACAAAAAAAGATTTACACAGTTGTTTAAACTCGGCCTTGTACCATTGCAAGCAATGGTGCTGCCGCCACTACCCTAAATATATTTACATATTTGCAATATGCAGAGCTTGACAAGTTTACCAAACTACATCACTACGTAGAGAATCCTTGAAGCAAAAACCCTAAATACATTAGTCCTGGCCCGAAGGCACTAAACCCCATTAAAATCCCCAGTCTTAACGCATCTCTGCTGCCTTACAGCTCATTACATAGACAATCCCTTTCCGAAAATGCAGCCATTAAAATGAGCACCATACATTCAAACCCACGACGAGTTTTAACTCTATCACAACAACCATCAAGAGAGGGAGAAGTTTTAACTTGTACACTAGGGCTTACCCAAATGGGTATGGCGTTGACCCAGGGCGACCCACGAGCACAATTGTTTTTGACCCTGCAACCTGCAACACAAGACAAGCCACGATGGGGAGTACAAATTGTAAAAAAATATGAAAAGACATAACAATGCTGCTAAACTAGAGTTTGAACGTACTTGTTAAGCCATCATATCTTCACACTACCATATAGTGCAGAGGCAGAGCTTACGCAACCATGCTACAAATGAAAAAACCAACACAAGATCCCAATATCTAAGCTTGAAGGCCACGATTTCCAAGGTGCATTTATCTCACCAACCTGGCCTCCATTAACACCATTCCAAACCCATATCATATAGTTCATGCTCACCCTTAAACCTTTCCCAAAACAATGTGCATTACAAAACCCCAAATGTGCATCGAATACATAGGGTTTAACCCATAGTCCATGGCATATAAAATATGCCATGGAAGACTATAGTTCAAGGTATTAAGTTTAAACACCAACTATAACAAAACCATACACCAAGTCTAGGATAGAGAATGAACCAAGTTATAAAGCATTTATACCATAGTAAGTATGTGCCACGTAAATAACAAGTGCAGTAGTTACCAAGTCACTATCGTAGAGTCCGCAAAAATAACAATAATAACCCATGAAAATAGACTAGAAAACCATCCAGCCTAGTATAAACATCATCTTACAACCATCATATTGTCACTAGGATACATCTGTAAAAGTGTTATCGTACAAGCCGAGTGTTAGTGATGAAACAGATAGCATGTCTTGTTCAGCTTTTATAAGCAGTTTCCGTCGCTAAGTGCACCTGCACACGCCAAGAAAAGTAATGCATTAGTTCGTAAGAAGAAAGTAAACCCAAGTGAAAAGTAGAAAACAGTTACCTCTCAAGTGTTTACAAGGGAAACAAGTCCCACCACTTCACCCCTTTTTCAATATCAAGTTAAATCAGAATTGTTTATACAAACAATAATCGAACTTTATAACCACCGAATATATAATCAAAATAAATAACATACATATAAATACATAGCCATAAACCAATGAAGTAAGCAACATCACGACAACATGAGTATCACACTAATAACCAAATCAGAAAATATGAAAGAAGGACGTAAGAACAACATACGACAATACAACACAGTAAACGAAGAATGATACATTCCACATAAGTATAAATAATGTCCAGTTCACGCAGTAAATGAATAGCCTAATATTTGTTTTTTCAAATTTTGGGGACATTACAAAAGGAAAGTATAGAATATAGGAAGAAATGTTCCAAAATGAAATAAATTTAAGGAAGATTATCCATCCTGCTCCAAGCTATTAATGGTTTGATAACTTTATCATATGGTCAATCAAGAAATATTGTTAGAATTTGTACATTGATTGGAAATTTAGCTGAGTGGCTAGCCATCAAACTGACTTCCATTAGATAAGTTTGCATGCCAGAATAAACCATGTTGAAAGCATGAGTGAGGTTATTATCGATGCTATTGGTTTCTAATGGTCTTTCGATTGTGATAGGAAAGGAATGAACATAAGACGCAAGAAGGAGTCATTATACAAGGACGCTAGTTGAGTAAAAAACTATAGAAATTGATATCCACCTAATTTTCTGTTATGTTCAATCATGCAATAAGGTATGATGTGTATGGACTCAATATGAGTTAGGAACCTTCAACAGTTGATGTCGATTTGATGTTCATATTATGTTTGAAATCTTCTTTATAAGATTTGATGCACATAAGGTATGATGTGCATAGACTCTATATGAGTCAAGAACGTTCAACAGATAATGTTAATATGATGTTAATATTATGTTTGAACTATTGTTTATAAGATTTGATGCACATAAGGTATCATGTGCATGGACTCTAGATGAGTTGAGAACCTTCGACAGTTAATGTCAATTTGATGTTCATATTATTTTTGAAATATTTTTTATAATATTTGATGCACGTGATGTTTTATGTGTAGATGATGGGATTGTATTGATTGCCAATCGATCCACATTAGGTGACGGGGATAAAAAATTATAATTCTAAGTAGAGTAATTGGACGATGTGATGATCTTTGAATAGAGTGAGGAAAACTCCAACTCATCAGATGCACATGCCATGAAGGTAGGATACAAGTCGATCACTCACAAAGATCGTAACTGGGGCACAATAATGATTTTTACCTATTCCCCATGAACCACCTGGCCCCACAAAAGGTAGGAAAACTGAGGTAACAATGACTTAGCCATCATACCAACTCCCCACCTTTGGGAATTATCAAAAGGGCATATTAGAAGCATAACACGTTAACAATCCTGGTCACGACAAGAATGCAACAATAATCAATATCAATTTTGAATCCGGAGGGATTAATAAAATGTTTAGAAAGAATTTAGTAACTAGAAGGTAAATAAATGTAAATTAATGGATTAATGACATGAATGTAAATAAATCTAAATTGAGAAAACAATTAAAAGAGTAAATTAAGGAAATAGAAGTAAAGTAAAATTCCAACTAATGAAGAAAGAACTAGAGAACCAATGACAACTGAAAATTGGGTGGCTAAATAAAATAAATTAAGTAAGTAAGTAAGTAAAATAAAGAGTTAATTCAAAGAGGGTCATGGGATGCATGAAAACTAACAAAAAGGTTAACAAAAGAAAAAAGAGAGCAAGATATCACAGTATTTTCAGACCTTCCATAATTGTGAGCAGTTTGTGGCTCCGAGGCAACTGTAGTTAAGGGTGTGGTTTAGTACGACATGAGAGAGGTTGGGAACCTCCCTACAACAACTTGGCATCGTAATTCCTTTGCTAGCCAAGTATTGTCAACCCCATCCAGCTCGAGGGTTCAGGGGGAACGAGAGTATCTGTCAAAGGATGGTAGGGAGGAAACAGGTGGATCCAACAAGATTTTCAATCCAACAACTACAACGGATTTCAACGACAAAATATCCTTCGAATTCATCCTCAACCGTCAAAAACTAGCGATTAACAAGTATTTAAAGTTATTGAATTTGTGATTATGTATGTTAAATTTGATAGTGTACAGATGTATGTGGCTTTCTTTGTATTGGATTTTAAGGAAAAAAATGTTCTTAACTAATTTTTTTTCTTCAGATCTAGATTTCATATGCATGCACATTAGTTTTTTTTGTCAGACCCCTTGGAGGGTTGTTACATTCACCCATGCCCCTAGATCCTCATTGTTTATCATTTTCCAACCATGTTGCTAATGAGGTCCTTGATTGGAACCTATTACATTAACAATCCATCTAATCTTGCAAGAAAATAAATCCTAGAGTTTTTTTACCATAGAAGTTGTGTTGGTCTCTCAAGCTACACATCAACATAAAAACACATATGAGAATAATCATAAACATACAAAATACATATACACATAAAACACACAGATGTTCCCAACATGCAACAAAAAATTTATATATATATATATATATACATCAAGGGACTCATGGGACATACATACGAAACAAAATTCCTTATGGGAGTACATTGAAAAATTTCCTCCCATAGGAAATGCCATTAACCCATACAAAATGGGGATCCTCACCCTATACAAATGTACAATACATGATCCCCTAAACCCATTGAGTGTACCCTCATAACAAAGCATAATTCCTTAATATTTCCACAAGGGGAAATTCCCACACCAATACCGCTAGTGGACCTAAAGCATTCCCAAGACCGAGTGGTAGCATTCATTTTGTTGATAGAGGAATCTGTCCTCCATGGACTCCCCGTGTTATGTGACTAGCCAAAAAAACCCTACATACCAACTAGCTCCACTCACACAGTGCGAGTAACCACACCACTTGGGATAATATGTCATCACTAAGAGCACCCAATAGGCACTCATCCATGCCCATGACAAGGATGCTCAATCACCTCTCCAAATCAACCAAGTCTACTATAATGAGGGTCCTAGGAACAACACCACTTGTGAATGAAACACCACTCGCTGATCTAAATTCCCCCATTGCTTCCCTTACTCAATGAATTCCCTCATCCCATTGCCTACAATGTCGAGGCCCTATAGGGGCTATCATATATATAAAATTTGGTACCCCAACATCTCTCACTAGCCTAACATCTGCATTAAAACATCATCCAATGTCAATACCCAATATATACATATGCATTCTCAACAAAATATGTGCATATAAAAAAATATACAAAGCATGTATAAACAATATCACATTAGCACAAGTAGCCATAGATCACCACAAAACTCCATCCCACTCTAAGGACATCTCCCCATAGCTTCTATCCTCTATCTCCACACCTGTAAATAGTTCTATGTTAAAATAGAGCCCACCATACCAACACCATCCCTGATAATTAGACACCACCAAAATCTTATTTGTGTCTCCGTTGAACCTCTTGGGGGTACTACCACTAGCAGTCGTAATGATGGGTACCTCTCAAATAAATAGAAGCATATCATTCTTTAGTATTTGAACTAAGTGGTACCCCACATAGACATCACATTCAACATCTCATGCACATGTTGCAACATAATACACCTCCAAGATACCTGATTCCCAAACATAACCCACTCCATTAATAGGATTTGTACTCTTGTAATTTGGTTGGTGTTCATTACATCGAGCACCCAAACCATGGTAGCTTCTACAACCCATATATAAAGGCACTAAATATGGGAAATTCTAATCTTTCTAGTAACCCAAGTGACTAGGTCCCTATGGCAATATTGGGCTATGAGTTCACCAATTCTATGATAACTAGCTAAGGCAAGACGCACAAGATCCATAACCATGGATTGAAGTTAGCCTTGTATGAGTTCACCAATTCTATGATAACTAGCTAAGGCAAGACGCACAAGATCCACAACCATGGATTGAAGTTAACCATGATCTCATGGCTATGTCAACCATGGTCAACATAAATGTTCTCTTGGTTATGTCAACCATGATCCACTAAATTCAACCATACTTAAACAATGATAAACCATGGTTCAAATCCTACCTTGGTTCAACGTCAACTATGGATTAAAGTCAACCATGACGAACCATGGTATAAATAATTGAACTTATGTTATTTGTAATTATTAAATTTTTATTTATATATTTATTTATATTATTTATTTTCTATGTTGTCATTTGTAAATAATGATTTTCAAGTTTTTAATAATAATAATTCACTAATTCTTCCCTGCGGGCTGACCATCAACTAGCAAGCCATATTAATTAATAATATGGCTTATATATGTGGATCAATGTATATCAACCACTTTTAAATATGTGTCCATGATTGATATATGTCAATTGGTGTGTGTAAGCCATATTATAATTTAATATGGCGTGCTAGTCAATACTATATGGATCTTTTCATTATGCTCGCCCAACTTTATTTCATCTGAATTTGAAATCTTAATATCGTTTACATCTTCAATGACAACTACGACAACTATGGTAGTCTCTATCTATTCTAATATTGTCAGAGAAGTGTCATCTTCATCATTCTTTGTCTTCATTAAGTTATTTTTGTGACAGATTTTTTTGTCTAGTGTTCTCTTTCCATTTCAACATGTTTCAACACATCTCCAACATCATCAAGTTTACAACCTTCCTTGTCATGTTATGCTAATTTTTTCCAAATTTTTTTCATACTTGGTTTTATATTTAATTATCTTCACTATTCGATTTGACATCTTTGGGACATGTTTGAGACTTCCTTGTAAGCAAAAATGGTTCTAGATAAGGTGTCTCAACCTAGAGTGTGTATATGTGTTTGCTTATGTAAATTTCTTCAACCAGTTTAAAAACAATTGTGGTTGCAAGTACATACCTTTTCAACACATTTAAAACAATTTAAAAAGGTTTTGGTAGAAATTTATAGGTTAAAGTTCAATGGTATAAAGGAACATGGATATAATACTTTAACATTAAATACCATTATAACATCATGGGGTTTCACTTGTTGGCCAATATAATAACACGTCAGTTCCTGTTTTGATTTTCAAAATCGTCAAAACACAAGCCAATATATTGCAGGTGGATGAGGAGTTTAGGGTGGGGTTGGCGGGGGTAGAGGGTTTATAAGGATTGGGGTATAAAAAGGCATGTCGAGGAGGTTTTAGGTATTGGGAGGGGGTTTCAATAAAATTAGTTTGGATCAATATATACAAAACTTTAAGGGTATTATTTAATATCCCATGATTGCAAGTGCTATGTGAGAGGGTCACTAAGTGATGTCCTTGTGTATAACATATAACATGGATTTATCTTAATATAAAATTTCATTAAATGTTATCATTATTTTATTTTGGTTTTCTATTCGTTTTTTTTTACAGCTTAATTTTATGTTTAATTTAAAGTAACAATTTAATAAAATATTAAGTAAAAAGCTTCTAATATAGATATTAATCGAAAGTTCAAAACAAAGATTACACATTAAATTAATTAAAACTAAAAAATTTAATGGAACTGGCATACTTTGTTGGTGGTCATATATTATCTATTTTACTCATTGATATCAATTTTGAGTCATTGCAAGCTTTAATGGGTCATGCATCTTTACCATTTACATATTTTTATAATAGTAGTGCAATAATATTTTATGATTGAACATCTAATATAGTTTCATCAAAATATCTTGATCCATCTTAATTGAGGATTTATCATGCACTATTAGGGATCAAATCCATGGAGCTTCAAAATTTTCCTCACTTTTTTGATATTTTTAACTCTATCTATCGGACGGGCCAATCAAATCCCTTGACTTACAATATTTTCTCATATTTTTAAGTAAAAACAAATTACAAATATAACTAAATTCAAAATAATAATAATAATATATTTTTAAGGTCATAGCCAAGCTAGACACCAATTGTTGTATGAGACTCCTTGTTTGTGGGACAAGGGACCCTCTCTTCACAGTGATATAAGTGGGACAAGGAACCCCCTGTTCACAGTGATATAAATGCTAAAGTCTACACAGCTGTACATACCCTACCCCTTTGGATTTGAACCTTTGACCTCCTAGATCTATAACTAAAATGTCAAAATATAGATATGAATTATAATTAATAATTAGATCATAATGTCAATTAAAAATAATGCAAGTGATGTCGGTTTAGTTATATATGTTGATCGAGTGATTTGTTTGAATCCTATTTATGGTCGTGAGAAGAGAGACCATTAATGAATATATTGAGATAAGATAAGAGAACCAAATCAATAAATCAAGATGTTTTTCTTGTAGTTAATCCAATTTTAGTGGCCTGCCGATGAACAGAGGGAATTAATTGAAGGCTACAGAGAATTTGAAGAATTCCGGGTTGAAGTTTTTCGAGCCCACGAAAGAGCCCTTCCAAGATTTTCTCGTGGAAATTTGGGTAATTCGCAGTGGAGAAAATCCAAACGCATGTTGTCAGACCATGACTGGGTAAACATGTCATACTTTGGCAAGAAAAAAAATTCTGTGTATAAATTAATATTAGAAATAATTGAAGACAACGTATTAACTATGAGAGATGATGAAGAAAAACCTTAGAGATGACTTAATCTACAAACCACAGTTTCCTCATCAATCTCTGAAGATATTTGTTCTCCTGCCATCACCTGTGAAGGCCGAAAGGTATTTCTACAATTACATTTTTGGGCGAGGCAGCGTTTATTTCTTGGCCATCCACTTCCCTACTGTGTTTCCTCATTGTGGAACGTGGCCCAAGGCATTTCCTGATGCCTTCAAATGGTGTTACAAATAGTCCTAGTTTTCTAGATGAACTAGACAGATCTAGGCTGACAACTACAGGGCTCATACAGGACTTCCCCAAATTCCTTGAAGGATTTGCAAAATTTCAACCAAGTAGATCCTGGACAAGTCATAAGACTAAATCCAACAAATATAGAAACCACCAAATTACAGCTAGATACCAGAACCCATCCCATTACAATGAAACCTATATAACCAAGTTGTTTCTTCTTACAGCCGACAGTCGGCTCTGCTAACGAAGCAAAAACCATCCAAAAAAAAATCCATCTCCACTACGACAAAAAATTTGTAACCAAGCATCATCTACTTACAATATGGTGAAAACAAAAAATCGAGCAGGCCATGAAACCAAAGTCCTCGAAAATCATGTCCCCACATCCAAGTTTGACCCAAATTAGTGCTCCTCTTAGTGAGGAGGAGAAGCGTTGGTTTTTGCATTGGAAGGAGAGTTCGCGGGGGTGTTAGCAGGGGTGGTGGTAGGATCCCCTAGACTATCAAGGATCTCCACAACTATCTGTTCAAGAAGGCGGAATCCCACTGAACTTTATTGTTGCCCCCTCCTAATGAGGGATAGGGCCTCCCTGATGCCATGGGCTATTTGAACCTTGGCCTGAGTATCCCAAGCCAACAGAATTCAAATGGTCCAGAAAGGATTTAGCACCAAAGGCTGTCCCAGAAGACTCTCATACTCCCTAAGGAGATCAAATTCCTTCATGGTGATGTAAGCTTCGACATTCATTGGGGTCTCCTCCATATATTGATCTCCCCGGTTGAAATATCGCGGCGTTGGATCTTCCTCAATTGTGGGGAGATCATCCATTGAACTGGACATCACTCTACTAATTCCTTCACCTCTACCATTACCCCTCTGGTGATTCCGAGCTCTCTAGTATCAGGGCATGATAACACTATACACAATATTACTTTGAGTCGTATGAAGCAGAAACGAAACTGTGAATATGACCTTGCTATCCCACTAGGGTACATTTATAGGTAAAAAAAAAATTCTTCCCTGAACTGGATCACTGAGCAAGTGCATGCTTTTCTCCTTAGCCTCCCTCATTCTCTTCCATCCACCGTGCTCCGCCATATCTTTCATTCTCTATGGGAGATTCACCTCCTCCCTATTCATTGAATTCCTTTTGATATGAAGATATTTAGAATTCCCCATCCTTGTGTTAAATGACGTGGGATTCGTACCCATAGGACCGCAGGGCCATCTCCTCTTATTCTCCTCACATGGATCAACCATGATATTAATCCTACGAATTAATATGCACCTTTGTCTCTTCACGGTCGTTCTGTCTGGAGATCACTTCTTCTGCGGTGGCCACATGCTTCGTAGGATAAGCTTCTATTTGATTTCCTCCAACATTTCCTTCCATGAGATTGCACAAGAGAGCATGCTATCTAAGAGGTGCTATGTCCATTTTTAGTTCGTTAGCTGCTTTCAAGAGTACCTCTAAGGAACTATTCTATGCTTCTAGTTCTGCAATTCAAACTTTACACTCTTTTGCTTTCTTGTCAGCTGCAGACCTTGGAATTTCCATCTCTGCCATCTTACTTTCTAGATCCTAGTTTTCTCCATCAAGGATAGTATTTGACAATTTCAAAGCATCATTTTCTGCCTCCAGAATCTAGTAGTCCTCTTGGAGCTTCTCTAAATCCGAAAGGGTGGCATCATAATTCCTCTTTGCTTCTTAGCCTACTTTCTCCTCCTTCCTTAAGTTTTCCTTCATTTGTTCCATTTTATCCTTATATTGGTTAAATTCTCCTTTCATATTACTAATATTAAAGGCATTCACCTGTATAGTTTGTGCCATTTTATCCTTATATTGGTCAACTAACTAGTATAGTGGCATTAAAAATTCTTCACAAATCAGCTTATAATAATTATGATATTGATGGGCCCACAAAATATGGTATGCTATATAGATGGATGCTTTTCCTTCCTTCCACTTGCAATTTCACTTCTCAAATGGATGGAAACAAAGTATGCAGTCAATCATAAAGGATCCCATATAAAACTCATATTTCCGTTGGTGCAATCCTTCCTCTGTTGCAGTTATGCGGGGGGACCAACTGTTTGCTACGACATTTGCTGATTTGAACACAGTCCCCATCATGGTTACATGGTACATTACTAGTATCCACCCAATATTGTAAAACATTCCATCATATCTACAGGATATTTTGTTTGGAATTAGGGGTACCATCCTGTATGGGGTGTGGAGACTCATAGTTTCCTATTCCCCGGACGCCTTTTTCGGGAAGGGCATTACTTCGGTCATCATCATATTCACAACTCCAGTGTAATCAATGGTTAGACTATTTATCCAACCAGTTATCATGCTGACTTCTGAAGTTGGCAAGTTGTAAGCTTTAGCTATGAACGGAGGGGTGAATAAGGAAAATCCTTTATCTTCAACTTTGTACATGATCATCCCCCATGCATCAACCTTAGACAGAATCCATCCAATGACTTCAGGGAAAGGAAAAATATGGTCTTGTAAACACTTTTGTGATTCCTAATCTTAATATGTTGTTGAAAAGGTTTAGATCCTCCAAGCCTGCATTTGGAACTTTTTTATCTTGGAGCATATGATAAATATGTCCCCACTTAAATTCAGGCTCGGCTCCGGTGACAGATTTAGTATCCTCATATATTATCTCTACTCTATGTGTGATTTCGATGTCTGACTGATCATCTGCAACCTTGGACTTATTCTTTACTTTCTTAGGAATGATGTCAGATACATACTAAGCTAGTAGCAAAACAATAAAATGTCTTAGCATCCCGTCAGTTAGAAAACACATGCGTTCATATACATAAGAAATGAGCAAATATTGTAAAATTTTCAATGCATATAAGTAAACTATCATTTATCCTAGCAGAACAAGCTTGACCCATATATTTTACCGTATCTTCTTTACCATCGGCACGAATACGTGCTGCAAAATATCACATACCATCAAACTAACACCCACAACACACTGGAAAAAGGACAATAATCCTAGTAAGGTAAAAATGGTAAAAAACCCTATCCTGAAAGCAATCTCTATTTGTGGAACTAAAAATCTCGGTCTGCCATTCACAAGCATGATTCCAAGCAATGATCCAAAATGACCATCAAAACCTCATGCATGGATTTTCGACCTGGGACTCAAACGTGGCCACCAACACCCTAGTTATGAAACTGACCAGAACACACAAGATTTCAGAGTTTCATGGCTTCAATGACCTGTGTCACCACAAACAGCTAGTAACCAGGTAAGGAAAGGCTAGCCCATTACTTGTGTCAATCTTGGTTTATCTTTACTCACTAAGGGCTGTGATCGAGCCATGTCTGAATGTAAAAGTAGGAAACGGCTAGGGCAGGAGCAGAAAGGAGGAGGTAAACAAACAATGGTGAGAGTAAACTAGGTCACGATATAGATGGATATATCATAAGGGAAGCTCACTAAAACCAATTGAGAGGCTGAGAAGAAAACACTTTTAAAATCCATGACAAACGCGACAATCCTAACCTTGCAATGAAACCTAACTTCACTACCTCTCGACCCTCTCTAGCTAACACAGCCAATGGAGGAGACCAGTCATAAAACAAAACTCTGCCGTTGGTTGGGGCTATAACTCCAACACCTTTCTGCAACAAAAATCCTAGCTTTGGAAAAAAAACATCAGATGAAAACTCAAATCAAATCCATTGTAGCGGCAGAAAGATAAAGACTTTTTTGACATAGAGGGCCAAAAACAACGAAATGAAACAATGGTGAAATTCAGGTGGGGAAGGAAAAACATTTTCATTGTTGCAGCAAGATATCAAAACAAAATCCAATGCAGTAGATCAAAATAAATCGAAAAAAGTTCCGACGATAAAGGCATAAAACCTCCGCTGTGTTGGCGAAAAACTCAAAAAAAATCTTCCGACGTATCAGATCATACTAAGCCAAAAAATTCTTGTTCAAAAAATGAAACCCATCCACTCCATTGGCTCAAACCGTAAAATACACCTGTTGCATCGGATAAAACATTAAAATCCACCCGCTGAATTTGATCAAATAATAAAATCCACCCGTTGCATCGGGTCAAAAAGACTTTCTCACTTAGTGCCAATTTTTTTTTTTTGAGCCTACTCAGGGTGAAGCCAAGTCCTAAATGACGGCTTTCAAAGTGCAGAAAGGTCTAAGTAACCAAAAGATAAAAATTTAAAGGGGGGCCCTAAAATAAATATTTTTGGGTGTTGAGAGGCTGAAATGGCACAAGTGTCAACCAAGAGACATCCCGATCCAAGATTTTTCGAGATGCTCTCCGTCGTTAGCTAGTTGTCCCTGACGGGATCAAGGCCCCGTTGCCTTTCCTAAATTACTCCCAGCTACAGGAGGAGACTTCAAAAGGGAAAACTAAAACTACTGTTTGTTAATTAGATCTACACTATACCTACGAATGTATAAATAAAACTAGTTGATCTGATTGTTGGTTAATTAATATATTACAAAATTGATCACCGAAAATTAATCTATTCAATCAAATAATTTATAATACAAGAATACATAGTTAATTGAATATTAACATGCTCAATGGATTACAAAAAAGAATGCATTATAAACACATGTACACTAATCACAAAATCAGAAAATAACCTGACGGTGGTATAAATATAAAATCTGATTCAACGGATTTTCAATAAAATAATTAAAAGAAAACTATTAATCTACTCCAAAGTCCTATCCTGATCAGGAGCGTAAAAAAAACATTAACCTGGAACCAAATTGCCAATAAGGCTACTGTGTTGATAATCTTGAAAATATCCAGAAAAAATTCAGAATTTAAACAAGATCACACAGTAAACACGTATATCACATATGTTTACTGATGACAACACCAAATTTACTACATGACATATATTAGCAAATCAAAACCAGCATAAGTCGACTAATAAACATGATGTATTTGCATAATTCATTAAAGAAATCATGACAAACATAAATACTGCAGAAAAAGTGACAAGATCAAACGATATCATAAATACCATAGTTGCATATATCGGCGATATATCGCCGACATCGCGATATATCGCGACACAATAACCCCGGCTATATATCGCCACTAATTTATCGCGATAAATTTCGATATTTTCAATATATCGTGATATTTTAATATATCGCGATATTTTCTGATATTATCGCGAGTCGAACGAAAATATCGCCCTGCTGCCCGAAAATTAGAAAAAAACGCCCATAACAGTCCGCGGCCGGGTTTTTTCAAGTCATTTGGACATTTTAGCTTGGAGAAAGAGGAGCTCTGGTGATTTGGGCGATCTTGGGCGATTTTCTAGAGGAGAGGAAGGGAGCAATCAAGTTTCCATAGCATTCAACCAGGTATGTATTCTTTACATTAAACTTTCATTATTTTTTAATTTGATTGAGATTTATTGTTTAATGTAGATTTAAGGTAGGGTTTAGGGTTAAATTTTGTGTAGGATGTAGATTTCCCATTACAATCATAGCCTATAGGGTTTTAGGTAGGCCACCCTCCCATTTCTTTGAAGTTTGAATTTTTTAAATTTTTAATAATTTCATTG
>LPNX010418441.1:31017-108517 GCA_001517045.1 Pseudotsuga menziesii
AAATACATTCGCATAGCATAAATACTGTATATATATATATATATAAATATCACCAGTTAAAAGTGTTGTAGCTGCTGACAAAAAAATTTGTCTGAAGTCACAGGAAAAATCATAGTGATCTTGTCTCGTCCTTTCCCCAACTATCGACCCCCCTTTCCCCAATAAAAACATGTCTTTAAATACATCTAATCTCACATGGAGATAGTTCTATAAAACTGGAAACTACAAAATCGAAATCATAACCAATTCATTAAAAATGACAAATGCAATTGTCATTTTTCTATATGCGTGATAATGTATTGAAATTGGAAAGACTCGGTTTATAACACAAAATCAATAATGACAAAAACACTAATGATATAGTGACACCTGGAAAACAGTAGACCCTACTAATTCATTCACGATTATCCAGGGATCATCTAGAAAATGAGCGATCTCCAAAA
Source organism: Pseudotsuga menziesii (assembly GCA_001517045.1). Lineage (NCBI taxonomy): Eukaryota > Viridiplantae > Streptophyta > Pinopsida > Pinales > Pinaceae > Pseudotsuga > Pseudotsuga menziesii. The sequence continues at coordinate 31,461 of LPNX010418441.1, forward strand.
TCCAAGAAAAGCGCATCAACAACATCACCTGCGATACTATACAATAAAAATAAATAATTAAAACACACACAAGATCAAAATAAAATAAACTACATAATACTTGAAACAATGCACACCAATACCTGTAACAAAAATAACTTGATTATCACTCGATTATAACTTCAAACCTGAAATCTTCTTAAACATATATATACAATAGTGAGTGCGCCCAAAACATTATAATTTAACACGAGCATTGAACACCTGAATATTCACACCATTGGCTGGATTCTGCGAATGTCCTTTGAATTGCATCAGAGTAACCTGAGCATTCAATTCACGGACCTTTTCCTCGTTCTTATGATTCTCGTTCTGCAATTTCAGGACCATCCGAATCAACCTATTCTTATGCTTTTTCAGACGCAGTAGACACTTATCATCTGAATCTACCTTCTCTTTCAACCGTAGATTCTCGGCATTCATGGAATCACGATGTGTGACCATCTCTGTTATTTCTTCCTCCAACCTATGCATTTTATCCAGCAAACAGTTTACAAACAACGGGTGAATCATTTCACCAATTCGATAAGAACCTAGCAAATTCACTTCTACAGACTTACCCTTAACCGGAGGATAGACCACAGGATCAACCTGAAGATTCTTATCGGACGCATGAGGACTGTTATCTGGAGGGTTCGGGATAGGCTCATGCTCAATGCCATGACCGTCATCAGGAGAGACAGGATTCTCTTCTTCATCATCTAGAACAACTGTTTCAATATCAATGTTTTTGCTTACAGAAGACTTAACATTACTACCCTTAACCATACTTCTCGTAACCCTACCAACAACCTTAGCATTCGGATTTTTGCCTTCTTGATTGCAGGTATCAATATTACGTTTTGGTGTAACCGGCGATAGATTTGAAGACTTCCTCATGCGCTTAGAAGGCACAAAAGTACCGGGACTACTTACAGGAGTGGGAACTGACTCATTGCAAATGTTGGGGCTTACACAACCATCATGGTTTGACACAGGCGTATATACAGGTGAAGCTGAAACTCGACTAGGCTGTGGATGCCTTACACATTCTTCAGGGCAATCAAATTGACAAGGACAGAAGGCCAAGAAACCATTCGATTCAATAAACTCATCCCATGACCGATTATGCTTAGACAATTCAATTTCTATCAACATCCTAACCAAGCCGTGATGAAACAGGCTGTGACTAATATTATTCAACCCCTTTTTAATGGACGAAGACATCTTAATCATACTTGAAACTAGATAATGAGGAAAATTAAGAGAAAAACCGATAAACACAGCCATCAACCGAAGATGATAGATATAAGCCGAGGAGAGACGACCCTCACAGGTCACATACCTGTGAATAACGTCCAATACTGGCCGTCACTCTTTCTTGAAGTATTTCCGCGACACACGGGTTCGAAAGGACACATCTTGGCACGAGTTCTTTAACATCTGCCTCCACTCGGTCACCTCCATCTGCTTGTATTTGAACCACCTTTCGCCCGTCAACAACAAACCGGTAGCCAGAGCAACTGAATGCTCATCAACCCTAAATTGAAGGTCGACCACTTTAACCCTAGGATCGTTCAACGACAAAGCAAATAACCTAGTCACCTCAGGGTTTGAATCTACAAAACTGTGGATGAATGGAAACCATCCAACTGCTTCCACCTTAGCTAGGAGCTCAGGGTTCGAATCAAGGAGTTTCGTGTCACTGGGCTCAACCCTCACAACCGGAGCCATGGCTGCATGCGTAAATGCGCGAAACCACACACAGAAGAGATACCACAAATTGAATCACAATAGTGAGCTAGAGAGTGAGCACTCAGGATGAAAACTGAGCAGAAAACATAAGCAATGGAACCCAATGCTTTCATAAACAAAATGCACCATGAACAACCCTAGACAACAGCCCTGTAAACTCGGCATGGGCGGAAGCAAATGATCCTGCAGAGAGGCAATCAAGAAGTAAAAAGTGACGACGAAGACTCTAGATTAAACTGATCTTGCCATTATTTATTCGGAGTACTCGACATACAACCACTCATAGCATAAGCTATAGGTGTTGAATGTGAAGGGAGCCACGACACTGAGCATGTACTTGCAATTGAATATGATTGACAGAGTTAAGTACAAGTGCAATGATATCAGATCAATTTTCCGGTAAGTGGATCGATTTTGGAGGTGATGACACGGGTTGAAACGACCATAAGGATTGACCCTTGGACGTTAACGCATACACCTTACTATATGATTATATAAACCTTCGAAGGTGGCGAGCGTATGACACGACATAACCATGAAACCCAACATCAAACCTTCATAATATGGGGAAAATTATAAAAATCGACATTAAACATTAATAGTATGAGCAAATATGATTCGGGGTTTAAAGGATGAACTTAGGATAAGGCATGTTTGCATAAATTATTAATCCTTGGATGTTCGAGACCTTATCAAATTTAAAAGAAACCAATAAAATATACCCATTGATTAATATTCGAATGAAAACTTATGGTGAAAGGTATGAACACCAAAGCTGACCCCATAGTTTGAAAGATAAACCAATTACCAATAATGACTTCAATGTAGTGATTTTGTCCACTAACCATAGTTCACAAAGGTTGTAAAAAACATGGAATTTCACTGATTCAGTAGCTCAAGAAATGTCACCATTTCAGTAGCTGTCATTTTTGTAGATTTGCTATAAGAAATTTGAACATTTCATCAAAACAAAATAAGATTTTGTTTGATGAAATATGTTTTTTAAGGCTGTTGAGATAGGGGCACAACAGATGGTGACTGACTGGGCGGAACAATTATCTCTGCTTCTTAACCTGAAACCATGCAATCGAAAAAAATTAGATCCTTCATGTATCCCATAATACAGACTTCAGTATTTTAACATCTCAAACAGATTCATGAATTTCGCATCTCTAGAAATTTACCAGAAATTTACACCTTTAATTATTTACTTGATAAAAAATTTAGTCTTTCACAAAAATAAGCCCAAACGAAATAAAATAGTAATGAGCTTGGTTTTAAAGAATAAAATACCAATACCATAAGCATGGCCCTGCTGCCAGCAGGCATCCATAGCCTCGACAGGGTTGCTTCAAATCCCAAAGAATGCCTGTATCCCATCTGCTAGTTATAGATATACAATTCTGGTTAGGCTGAACTGTTACCATCATTTTTCTTTTTTCCTTTTTATATATATTTCTAAAGGCCACGGTTCTGGCTTGGTAACCAGATGGTAACCATGTCAGTCACCATTCTGCACTACAATAAATAAACTGGCTCGTTATGAGACCTTTTATCCCTTAGTGTTTTTCCAAGGGCCATTGTCCAGGCTTGATGACCGGAAACGACAATGTTACTGAATGGAAACCTATGATCTAGAACAGACTGGCTCATTATGAGACCCTCTTTCCTTCAGATTATTTTAAAAATATTCAAATCCAACCATGGCCAGAATGTAGTTATATTAATCTCTAATGAGATTATCTTAGCAGATGGGGAGGCAAGTCTAATTCTCTTTACGAGAAAGGATGGCGTAAAAGACTTAAATAGATAACCTTGCCAAGTACTGCCCTAATCCTTTTGAAAAAAAATTTGCAGAGACTCATATTATTAATTTATATTAACATGATTTAAGAATTTCTGGTAAAATCTAGAAAGATGAAACACCATTAACTGTTCAATACGTGAAACAGTGTAACAATTTTCATGGCAGTAAGATCTTTGTGCATGATTATAGATCAATCACAGAACTTGATAAAAAAAAATCATCAGTTTGAAGTTTGACAAATCAATCAGACTCAAAAATATGCAAATAAAACAACAAATGAATATGAGAAAATATCCAAAGCAAACAAGTCAAATAAACTCACTAATAAATTCCACAGACCAAGATATGTACAGGATAATCCCTTGAGAGGGATCATCAGAAATATTTCTTAATCAGATGACCATTTACCGGAAGGTTTTCGATGTCACCCTCCAGCATCTGCAACTTGAAAGTGCTAGGACCAAGTTTTTTCTGTAATAATAAATGGTCCCAGCCACATGCATTAGAACTTAGTATGTTTTCCTTTATCTTCGTGCTCCTTGTCCCATTTCAGAACCAGGTCACCTACTTCCAAATCCCTACTGGTTGATTTCCTATGATCAAACCAACATTTCACAGTCTGTTGGTGTTGGTCAAACTTTTTTCTAGCCAACTCTCTATCTTCCTCCAGTTTAAGCAAGGTATTGATTCGATGTTCCATGGCGGAACATGTTGTCTCCTGTACTGACTGGGAGAGCTGTAGAGAGGGTAAAAATAAGTGAGGAGGCAAGATGGCTTCTTTACCATATACCAGAAAAAAGGGAGAATTACCTATGGCATCTTTGGGAGTCACTCTGTCAGCCCACAAGGCATTCGATAAGGCGTTATGCCAATTTCTGTGATGATTAACTACCGTGCATTTCAGAATTTTGATTAAATTTTTATTTGAAGATTCAGCTAATCCGTTACCCTGAGGATAATAATTAGCTGAATATTTTAACTTTATACCTTTTTCCAATGCATATTCCATTAACTTTACAGAAGAAAAATAGGTTGCATTGTCAAAAATCAAAGATTCGGGAACACCAAATCTGGTGATAATAAAAGAATCAAGGAATGATATCACCTGTTCTGAGTTAACCACTCGCAAAGGGATGGCTTCAACCCATCTCGTGAAATAATCTGTGGCTGTCAAAATATATTTGTGATGTTGTGAGAAAGATGGTGTGATTGGACCAACAATGTCCAGACCCCATTGTTGAAATGGGACTTTAATGATAACATGTTGGAGAGGTAATGCTGCTCTCTTAAGTCTGCAGCCTACTCTCTGACACTCCTGACATTTCCTAGCAAATGCATATGCATCTTTGAACAAAGTAGGCCAGTAGTAACCAACTTTGAGTACTTTATGTGCGGTGGTTTCTCCACCAAAGTGTCCCCCGGCCGGCCCTGCGTGCAATTGAGATAACACATTATCAGCTTCATTTCTTTCTAAACAACAAAGGAGGACTCCTTCGAAATTCTTTTTGAACAGAACGTTATCAATCAGGTGATAAGGGGAAGATCTTAATCTCAAATCCCTCTTGCTACGTGAATCTAAATGTTCAGGGGCATTCCCATGCAATAGAAAAAACTTAATATCATGATACCAGGAATCAGAGGGGGCTGAGATCGGAAAAACTTCCCTTTCGAAAAGAAAATGTTCGTCAAAGAAGTGCAGATCAGATTCAGAAATGTCTGAAGATCCAGCTGCTAACTTACAAAGTCCCTGTCCCCTGACAATATTCAGAGACTTAATTTCCAGGTCATACTCCTGAAGTGTTGTAACCCAATGGGCTTGCTTTTCACCCAGGTCTTTTTGTACCAAAAAATTTCTGACTGCGGAATACGGCACAATAACCTTGGTATGGGACTTCAGCAAATAAGGCCGGAAATGCTTTACTGACTTAAAAATAGCAAATGCTTGTTTGTCTACTTCTGGATAATTCAACTCTGCACCATTCAAACCAGAATTTTTAAAAGCAACGAGAGCTTCATTGTTGTCCTGATTTTTCTGCGTTAAAACAGCGGCATATGAAGAGTCAGAAGCAAACGTGTACAAAATAAATGGTTTAGCAAAATTCGGGCTTATTAAATTAGGAGCTTCAGCAATAACTTTCAATATATAGTGAAAAGATTGTTTTTCTTTAGCAGACCATTTAAACTCAATGTCTTTCTTAATCATTTTCTGAAGCGGCCTGACAATTTCAGTGAAACCAGGAATGAACCTGGAGACAAAATTAATCTTCCCTAGAAATGACTGCATAGTTTTCTTTGAGTGAGGCATAGAAATCTATGCTATAGCTTGGGTACGTTCAGGCTTAATATTGATACCTTGTTTAGAAACTACAAAACCCAGTAACTTACCTTTTGTAACCGCAAAGATGGATTTCTTGGGGTTCAGGGAGATCCCATATTTCCTGCACCGCTCAAAAACCCTCCTAAGATGTGTTAGGTGGTCAGCTCTATTTTTTGAAAAGACAGTTATGTCGTCAAGGTAAATGACGACAATTTTACCAATCAGACCTCTGAACGCAATATCCATTGCTCTTTGAAATGTTGCTCCGGCATTAATTAAACCAAACAACATTTTCCTATAGGCATAAGTTCCCCAAGGAGTTCTAAAGGTTGTTTTCAATTGATCTGTTTTGGACACTAACACTTGGTTGTATCCTGAAAAGCCATCTAAAAGTGAAAACATTTCAGATCCAGAAACCTGCTGTAATATCTTTTCCATAGGCGGAACGGGATAATTGTCCTTTTCTGAAACCTTATTCAGATTTCGAAAATCGACGCATAACCTGATATCACCACTTTTCTTTCTAACGGGGACAAGATTTGCCACCCACTGGGCATGCCGCACTGGAAAAATTATTCTGGCAGCAAGGAGTTTATTTAGCTCCTTCTTCACAGTTGGTTCTAGGCTAGGATGCATTTTCCTCAACTTCTGCTGAAAAGGTTTAGCCCGTTGTTTCATGGGAATGACATGTTGCATTATATTTTGATCAAATGTCTTAAGATCACCATAGGTCCATGCAAAGATGTCTTTAAACTCATTAAAGAGTCGTATGAAGGCTGTTTTTTCTTGGGGAGTACATGTACTGCCCAGATTGACACATTGAGGATTGTGTTCAGTACCTAGATTTATGACTTCAGACTGCATAGTAGAGCTGTTGGTTTTATAGTTCCTTGCACCTTTAAATTTATCCTTTAGATCATAAAATTTTTCAAGTTTAATTACAGATCTAGGAAGGGTGCTAACCTGATTGAGAGATTCCTCAATTGAACAAGGCTTATGAATTACCGCAAAGTTGTACAGATCCTCATCATGAGTCCTTTCATCAATGGCTGCATCTTTGAAAGTGTTCTTCCTGGTTAGAAAATTGATCAACTGCTCATCGTGGTCAAAGACTCTCCAATTGACAATGTTATCAGGTATGGAGGGCCTGAAAAGCAATTCAACAGAGAAAGAATTAGCAAGCATCCCTTTAGACAGAATTAACCTTGAAGCAACATTAGCTAACAGATCTGCTTCTTGATTCAAATAACGAGGAATATAATTTATGTTAAGGCTTCAAATGATAGCAATAAATTCCATACCTCTGTCTGGTAATTTCTCAGATGCCCAGCAATGCAATGTATAGTATTGCGTAACTTTCTAACAATAATCTCAGAGTCTCCTAACACTACCAAAGCTTTGGCTCCTAGGTCAGTTGCCTTTTTCAGCCCCTGAATAAGAGCTTCATATTCAGCAATATTGTTGGTGCAATCAAATTCCAACCTGCAAGCAACGAAATACCTTTTTCCATGAGGATCGATCAATAAGCAACCGGCCCCAGCCCCTTCCCTTGACTTAGATCAGTCAAAATATAGAGACCAGAGACCATTATTCAGGTCTAAATGTGTAGTGTTCAGATTTGGAACTTCTTCCGGAACTTGTGTAAAATGGAAAACTTCAGATTGCTATTCTACATCCAGGATTGATGAAGTTTCAGCCTCAAGATTCCCAAAGAAAGAATCAACCATATAATTTCCCATTATGGTATCAGTGAATAACACTAGTTCGTTTGAGTCATCCAATTCTGTGACTGTATGCTTCATATAACGTTCTCGATCAATCCTGATTTTATTTCATGGGCGACCATTATGGGGTATCCACAAGTGCGACCAGTATGTTGCGAAATATCCTTTCAATTTTTCAGACCAATCTCTACTGAGGAATAAACCATATGCTTCTGGGATATCTGCAACGATTATATCAATGATAAAATGGGCCTGAGGGTTTGAATCTAATCTTATCAGTACTTCATTCAACTTTCCTATTACTTTTACATTTGATCGGTCTAGCTGCACAATGCTTGTATCACATGGCACAGGGACTGCATTAAGTTTTTTGCATACTGAATATGGCATGACGTTTTTTGAAGCCCCTGAATCTATCATACAGTTATGCACTTTACGATTGCATATTTCAAATGTAAGCAAAAAAGGAGGAGTTGAAGAGTCTGATTTTTTACCTATGGCTGAGGCATTGACTGAAGATTTTGTTGAGTTATCTTTGGTATTAGCAGAACTGTTTTGAGAAGGCGTGGTTTTGCCATTTTTACTTAAAGATACCCCTTGGATCATCTTGTCTCGAATCACAGGCAATTTGAGGAGTTCATAGATAGAAATGTTGGCTCTGATTTTCTTTAAATCCTCAACCAGATCATATTCTAAATCAATAGAAGGTGCAGATTTAGGATTTGGAGGCTGGTTTTTTGTTTTGACAGCTGAACTATCATCTGTAGTAGTTGTAGAAGATCCCCTTGAGGGATGATATTTCTTGCTTCTGGTGTTGTATTGATGCTGATTGACATTCAGAACAGCCACATCTTCGTCATCAGTCAATTATATGGTGTCCCAGAAGTGACTGATAACTTGAGGAGGTTTTTTTTCGTTGTTATTATCTATGTTTTGGGTATCTTCAGAATTCTACCTAGAAGATTGGGTCTCATTTTCAGCTGATGTTTCTAGACCTGAGACTAATAATTTTAGGAAACTATTAATTTCATCAACGCTGTTATCTTCAGAGGGTGGAGTCTGTTTTGCAGCTGTATTTTGGAATGGCCTTCTGAAAAGCTGTCTAGGTGGTTCTTTATTTGGAGTACCTTCAGAAGTACCTTTCTTTAAATCAATGATTTCATTGGACAGCTTTTTAATGACTCTTTGGAGGCTGTCTAAGTCTAATGCATCTTGGCCTTTTTTGTCAGGAGTTGCGGTTTTAGAAGGACTCTCAGTATTTTTGCGAGAGGAAGATGCAGAATCAGTGTCTACCCCAGGGTTTGTCTTAATAGCAGACATGTCCTTTTCAACTTTAATGGCTTCATCGAAGGTCCCAATGAGAGTGGGTTTGGAAGATCTCCTGACAAACATAGCCATAGACACGAGTAAGGCTGATGTAAAAAAATTGATAGTGACATCTTCAGCCGGCCTCGAGGTGGCAGGAATTCTATTTCTAAGAGTCAAAAACCGCTGATTAAAATCTTTTACTTTCTCCTTGGCTTCCATACGGATCCTGGACAACTCTAACACCAACAAATCTGGAGTCCTATCGTCTCCAAACTTGTTCATGAAATCTAGCTCGAATTCATTCCAACTGGTAATAGAACCAGCCGTAAGTGAAAAATACCACGTCGAAGCTTTTCCCTCAAATGTATAAGGGAAAATTCGACAGACTACATCTTCATGTTCAACATCCAAGAGCCGAAATGCTAGCATAAACTTCTTGACATGGTATTCTGTAGGCTCTTTCAGCTCAGGATTGAACTTAGGCAACAATTTCTCAAGATGCTTGGGTAAAGGGTGTTGATTGCTTGGAACAGCAACTACATCCTGAGCTAACCATGGCATATTAGCATTAGGGTTAGGGTTTAAACCTGCCATGTTCCTTGGTGATGGAGGTGGTGAAGGTGGTGTTTGCAAAATGTGAGGAGGTGAATGAGGCGGTGATGGTGGTTGATCAGAAGGCTCTTGAAGCAGGTGGTCCTGAAGAAGATGAAGGTTGATTGGTGCCTATCAGAGGCTGTTGTAGTTGACGGTCATGGAAGGCACCTCCAGGTTGATCTTGTTTTTCAGAAGTAGACTCAGTATGGTGAGCACGTGGTCGTCTGATCTGTGGAAGAGGTAATTCGATGGGTTGGCGCCCGGTGAGATTCGAATAAGCCCTTGTTAAAATCCTACGAGATTCATTTATGGCCTGTTCGAACTGGTCAAGTTCTTAATGTTGGTGAGCATCGCTAGAGTTGAACTGAGAGATAAGGTTTCGAACAGAGTCGTTCAATGGGGCCTCACTTAATTGTGATGACCAGAGAGTATGTGGTTGTGATGATGATTGTATTTGAGGGGTGGAAGGTTGATTAATTTTGTTAACAAGATTGTTTTCATCAGCCATTTGCTTAAGCTGGCCCTCCTTCTAGTGCCATTGTTGACGGGCCGAAATGGCACAAGTGTCAACCAAGAGACAACCTAATCCAAGAGTTTTTGAGATGCTCTCAGTCGTTAGGTAGTTGTCCCTGACGGGATCAAGGCCCCGTTGCCTTTCCTAAATTACTCCCAGCTACAGGAGGAGACTTCAAAAGGGAAAACTAAAACTACTGTTTGTTAATTAGATATACACTATACCTATGAATGTATAAATAAAACTAGTTGATCTGATTGCTGGTTAATTAATATATTACAAAATTGATCACCGAAAATTAATCTATTCAATCAATTAATTTATAATACAAGAATATATAGTTAATTGAATATTAACATGCTCAATGGATTACAAAAAAGAATGGATTATAAACACATGTACACTAATCACAAAATCAGAAAATAACCTAACAGTGGTATAAATATAAAATCTGATTCAATGTATTTTCAATAAAATAATTAAAAGAAAACTATTAATCTACTCTAAATCCTATCCTGACCAGGAGCGTGAAAAAAACATTAACATGGAACCAAATTGCCAATAAGGCTACTCTGCTGATAATCTTGAAAATATCCAGAAAAAATTCAGAATTTAAACGAGATCGCATAGTAAACACGTATATCACATATGTTTATTGATGACAACACCAAATTTACTACATGACATATATTAGCAAATCAAAACCAGCATAAGTCGACTAATAAACATGATGTATTTGCATAATTCATTAAAGAAATCATGACAAACATAAATACTGCAGAAAAAGTGACAAGATCAAACGATATCATAAATACATTCGCATAGCATAAATACTGTAAATATATATATAAATATCACCAGTTAAAAGTGCTGTAGCTGCTGACAAAAAAAATTGTCTGAAGTCACAGGAAAAATCACAGTGATCTTGTCTCGTCCTTTCCCCAACTATAGACCCCCCTTTACCCAATAAAAACATGTATTTAAATACATCTAATCTCACATGGAGATAGTTCTATAAAACTGGAAACTACAAAATCGAAATCATAACCAATTTCATTAAAAATGACAAATGCAATTGTCATTTTTCTATATGCGTGATAATGTCTTGAAATTGGAAAGACTCGGTTTATAACACAAAATCAATAATGACAAAGACACTAATGATATAGTGACACCTGGAAAATAGTAGAACCAACTGATTCGTTCACAATTATCCAGGGATCATCCAGAAAATGAGCGATCTCCAAAATCCAAGAAAAGCGCATCAACAACATCACCTACGATACTATACAATAAAAAGAAATAATTAAAACACACACAAGAGCAAAATAAAATAAACCACATAATACTTGAAACAATGCACACCAATACCTATAACAAAAATAACTTGATTATCACTCGATTATAACTTCAAACCTGAAATCTTCTTAAACATATATATATAATAGTGAGTGCGCCCAAAACATTATAATTTAACAGGAGCATTGAACACCTGAATATTCACACCATTGGCCGGATTCTGTGAATGTCCTTTGAATTGCATCAGAGTAACCTGAGCATTCAATTCACGGACCTTTTCCTCGTTCTTATGATTCTTGTTCTACAATTTCAGGACCCTCCGAATCAACCTATTCTTATGCTTTTTCAGACACAGTAGACACTTATCATCTGAATCTACCTTCTCTTTCAGCCGTAGATTCTCGGCATTCATGGCATCACGATGTGTGACCATCTCTGTTATTTCTTCCTCCAACCTATGCATTTTATACAGCAAACAGTTTACAAACAACGGGTGAATCATTTCACCAATTCGATAAGAACCTGGCAAATTCGCTTCTACAGACTTACCCTTAACTGGAGGATCGACCACAGGATCAACCTGAAGATTCTTATCGGACGCATGAGGACTGTTATCTGCAGGTTTCGGGATAGGCTCATGCTCAATGCCACGACCGTCATCAGGAGAGATAGGATTCTCTTCTTCATCATCTAGAACAACTGTTTCAATATCAATGTTTTTGCTTACAGAAGACTTAAGATTACTACCCTTAACCATACTTCTCGTAACCCTACCAACAACCTTAGCATTCACCCTTTTGCCTTCCTGATTGCAGGTATCAATATTACGTTTTGGTGTAACCGACGATAGATTTGAAGACTTCATCATGCGCTTAGAAGTCACAGGAGTATCAGGACTACTTACAAGAGTGGGAACTGACTCATTGCAAATGTTGGGGCTTACACGGCCATTAGGGTTTGACATAGGGCTTAGCCAAAACTCGACTAGGCTTTGGATGCCTTACACATTCTTCAGGGCAATCAAATTGACAATGACAGAAGGCCAAGAAACCATTCGATTCAATAAATTCATCCCATGACCGATTATGCTTAGAAAATTCACTTTCTAACAACATCCTAACCAAGCCGTGATGAAACAAGCTGTGACTGATATTCTTCGGCCCCTTTTTAATGGCCGAAGACATTTTAATCATACTATGAACTAGATAATGAGGCAAATTAAGAGGAAAACCGATAAACACAGCCATCAACCGAATATGATAGATATAAGCCGAGGAGAGATGACCCTCACAGGTCACATACCTGTGAATAACGTCCAAGACTGGCCGCCACTCTTTATTGAAGTATTTCTGCGACACACCGGTTCGAAAGGACACATCTTGGCACGGGTTCTTTAACATCTGCCTCCACTCGGTCACCTCCATATTCTTGTATTTGAACCACCTTTCCCCTATCAATGGAAAACCGGTAGCCAGAGCAACTGAACGCTCATCAACCCTGAATTGGAGGTCAGCCACTTTAACCCTATTATCGTTCTATGAGAAAGCAAATAACCTAGTCACCTCAGGGTTTGAATCTGCAAACCTGTGGATGAATGGAAACCATCCAACTGCTTCCACCTTAGCTAGGAGCCCAGGGTTCGAATCAAGGAGTTTCGTGTCACTGGGCTCAACCCTCACAACCAGAGCCATGGATGCATGCGTAAATGCGCAAAACTGCACACAGAAGAGATACCACAAATCGAAACACAACAGTGAGTTAGAGAGTGAGCACTCAGGATGAAAACTGAGCAGAAAACATAAGCAATGGAACCCAATTCTCTCATAAACAGAATGCGACATGAACAACCCCAGAAAATAGCCCTGTAAACTCGGCATGGGTAGAAGCGAATGATCACGCAGAGAGGCAATCAAGAAGTAAAAAGTGACGACGAAGACTCCAGATTAAACTGATCTTGCCATTATTTATTTGGAGTACTCGACATACAACCACTCATAGCATAAGCTACAGGTGTTGAACGTGAAGGGAGCCACGACACTGAGCACGTACTGGCAATTGAATATGATTAACAGAGTTAAGTACAAGTGTAATGATATCAGATCAATTTTTCGGTAAGTGGATCGATTTCGGAGGTGATGACATGGGTCGAAACGACCATAAGGATTGACCCTTAGACGTTAACGAATACACCTTACTGTATGATTATATAAACCTTCGAAGGTGGCGAGCGTATGATGCGACATAACCATGAAACCCAACATCAAACCTTCATAATATGGGGCAAATTATAAAAATCGACATTAAACATTAATAGTATGAGCAAATATGATTCGGGGTTTAAAGGATGAACTTAGGATAAGGCATGTTTGTGTTGGTTTCTTTGTGCAGACCCGGGTTTACTATAATTAACCAACAACACCCCTAGCTCACTGGCCCTTTCGGTGACAGGCCACGGAGCGGCCTGAAGTCTCACCCGAAGTGAATCTAATGGGTTGGCCAAGGACTCAAGTGTCTTGGACCAGGTTCTGTGGCGGCCTGTACGTCTCGCAGCTCTTCTAGCCGTGGGATCTCACTTTCAGCGACGCGCAACTGTCTCTTATGCACAGTGACTCTAACCCTTATCGCATCACCACACCTCGGCCAACACTTAACTCTCGCCTACGCTAGATTCTCAACTGCAGCGCACCACAACTCCTCTGCTGGTGCGATATCGCCTCCCTATGATATCCTACCGCTGCGGCTCTGCATAGTCAGTGCTACTCGTGCCCGACTTACAGGACTCAATGCTGAAGGCTATTTACTCTACGACTCTTAACTATCTGGGATGAAACACCGATAAACTCTTATACATAATACTTAAAGACTTCACTGCTTTTATCTTTACTAGTGCTGTAGACTGAGTAACGCATACATACATCAAACTGTAAATAAGGTTCATGCACCAACAGATAGATGCAACAAATAAACACAACACATAAATCAATCGCATAACACTTGATTTTAATGTGGTTCACCTCCAGGATGGAAGTTACGTGCACAAAACTGTGTTTCTCTATTATAACTTGAGGGAAGCAAACACAGTTCTGCTGCATCGCATATGCAGCTAGAGATCTTCTGGGTAACTCCGCACATAGCCTGTAGCCCTTCTCTCTTAGATCTCTTTTCTATCTCTATCTCTATATTGCCTCTCTTACAATATACTCTTTCCTCTCTATCAATCCCTGTGGATTGTTACATACAAGCTCAATGATCCAGCCACTGGTTACAGTAAGATACTACAGCTAATAACATAACCAGAGCTCGACTCCTACAATACAACTGACTATGAGCTAACTAACAGATTGGCTCAAGGCCTTACAATGCTTATCTGGATAGTTCTATGAATAGCTAACCTTTTACAATACAAAATACATATCTTTATAGGCAGCCCAAAGGTCTCGCCATTACAACACTGTGGGCTTGTCCCAACAGTAAACCCCAAACCCTAACTGGTGACAGTTGTCATAATTGTACTTGGAGTAGCCGCTTTCTGTCACACCATAGCTCCTCTGTAGTCTTCCATGCTTCCCGGCACTGACCATGGGTACTGTTAACACCTTTATTTAACCAGGGAGAAATAAGACCATGGTGGAGACAAGATAATGGTTGTTTAGGTACTTTGGTTAAAAGATATAGTGTAAGAGTGGAATGATAGTCAAAAAATTGACTAAGTTACCAAAGATCCTAGGCCGTGATGGAAGAGGGGAGAAAATCAATGGCTGGTATTCCCTCCGCTCTTTGAAACATGCGAGGAAGATAAGACAAGTTTGGGCATTTAACCAGGTGTATAGATCAATGGCTATAAGATTGTTCCGAGCAGATCCACGATTCACATCAAATCCGCCTTCTGAAAGCACGAGTTGGTTAAGGCGATGGAGTCCGGAGGAATCGTATATACACCACGCGATCCAATGGTGGAGAGGAAAAGTCGGATCACATCCATGGTCGAGATTGATTCCGGAACCAAAACCTGCACGGCGGATAAGCCCGAAATTCCCAGTGGAATGGGTTAGCCGGTGATCGGTCTGACGGATGAAATTCAAAGCGAGATGAATCAATGGTTATTATAAATTCCGGGGAGTGAACTTGCATGGGGGATAAGTCCCAGACTCCCAGTGGAATTAGGTAGATGTCAACCAATCTGACGGCTGACAAATGCAGGTCGATCACATCAATGGCTGAAAAGGATTCTGGAAGATGAACTTGCACGGTGGATAATTCCGAAGTGCCCAGCGGAATTGGGTACGTGGCATATGATCCGACGGTGCATGGTTAAAGACATATCGCATCGATGGATGAGAACGATTCCGGGGATCAAAACTGCACGACGGTTAAAGTGAAGGAGCCTAGCGGAATTAGGTAGATGTCACCCAATCTGACGGCTGACAAATCAAGGTCAATCACATCAACGGCTAAAGAGGACTCCGGAGCCCAGACTTACGCGATAGATAAGCCCAAAGTGCCCAGCGGAATTTGGTACATGACATCTGATCCGACGGTGGAAAGTTAAAGGTATATTAGATTGATGGCTGTGGATGATTCCGGAGCTCAAAGTTGCATGATGGTTAAAGTCAGAGAGCTCAGTGGAATTCGGTACGTGGCGTTTGATCCAACGGTGAAGAGTTGAAGGTACGTCACATCAATGGTTGTGAACGATTCCGGGGCATGAAGTTGCACGAAGGTTAAGGCTGGAAATCTCAGCAGAATTGAATATCTCCTCCTCTATCTGACGGTGGAGAGACGAGAAGCGATTCCATCAACGGCTGGAGATGTTTTCGGGGTGGAGACTTGCACGGTGTTTATTACCAAGACGCCCGGCGGAAAGGGGTACATGGCATGTGATCCGAGGGTTAGAAATTTATGAAGAATCAGATCAACGGTTTGGAATGAATCCGGAGGAGAAAGGTGTGCGACTGATAGGAGTAGATGGTGGTTGCGGAAATTAAATGGTCATCCACATGATGAATTGTGATAGGCTCCAGAGACAAAAGAGGCTTATAAAAGCAAAGGGTTGACCTCTATCATTGTTATTTTATTCGCTCGGGACCAGTGAAAAGGACTGGACGGTTTGTCAGCTTCCATTTCTCAGTTCCAGACACGCTCCAAGCACACGCCTCTACAGTCAACCAGGTAAAGCCCTGTAATTCCCCAGTCCAAAATTACCATTGAAATTTAAGCAATGGACCAGAGGAAAAAAATTCAAGTGTCTGGTCAGGTCGTAGATGGCAGAGAAGAGTTTTTCGTGGACCGAGACAAGGGCGTGTGCGACCCTCACCTATCTATAGGGAGTGTGTCTGTCAGTAAAGAGAAAGTGTGGCATTTTAACTTACAGCGGAATGATGTGTTAAATGTATGTAAGTCTTTCCTATATTATTTTTCCCTCGAGCAAACCCTCCATTTCCTGGAGTTTGCAGAGTGGTGTGCGGTCAACTATTCTCCTTCTCGGAGGATTATTGTGAGTCGGTCCGCGTCCAGAATACTCTGTAAGGTCGATGCCAAAGTCATTAGAGAAAACCTTAGTCTGCCTGAGAATTACCCGGTAAATCGTGAGTCTGTAAATGAGTCTACCCTTGCCGAATTTTTCAAGAATTGTGAATCTGAGAGTCGCTGTAAATTCTTGTCCGCCATTCTGAAAGAGGGTCAGTCCCTTAATGGTATTTTCCTGCCTTATCCGGTACACATTTTTAAGGATGAAGTTCAATTATTAATTTCCGTGGTTTGTCAAGTGTTGGGTCGGGATGAGGATTGTCATGTGGGCGATGTCATCCTTGGGTTTTTGTTAAGAATAAATTCCTTAAGCCCAGATTCCCAGTCAGTCCCTGTTTTTAATTTAGATGAGTTTCTCGCTGAAGCAATCCATCTTCAGCTGACAGAGTTTCCAAAGGTTCGTTTCTTTAGGTTTCAGACCTATCTACTCAATATGTTGTTATGTTCCAATGTGACTGAATTGAAATTTTTAAGTACTCTATGCTCTTCTGATTTGCCCAAGAAAATCAACATGTTCGAATTTGCCAATTCGATCATGTCGAAGATATACAAAATGCTGTTTGATGAGGAGATGCCCCGTGTCCTGGATGAAATGAGATCTTTAATGCAGTCTTCACCCAAAGAGCGGGTTGGGGACTGGTTCCTGTACAGAGATTACACCGTGTTAAGAGTATATGGCTTTACTGGTCAGCATTATAGGCTGCCCTCCTTTTTGACCCCAAGGATTTTTGTGCTTGAGTTCATGAGGCAGAGATTGCTATCTGAGGAAGAGCACTTCGGTGCCTTCAAAAATTCTTCAAACATTAAGTTTCCATTTAAAGTTGGCTCTTTCATTTTCAAAGGTAAAGGCGCCCTGGTGTTCATAGAGAAACTACTAGAGACTATGGATTTCCAAAAGGAGGTGAAGGTGAATTACGATCCTTATCATGTGATTTCATTAAGAAAGCAGGCCAACAAAAATAAATCATTTGAGCACCAGCCTGTTGATGGGTTGGCTGAAACAACCAATTTGCTGTAGTTTACTGAGAGCTCAAAGCCTAATGAAGATGCAGATACTGTACCTATCACAGCAACCCAAATAACAGATGGTGTCAGTATTGCGGTTAAGAGGAGTTTGTCCGATACTGAAAGTATGGATGTGGACGAAGATGTGTCCCATAAAAAGGCAAAGCTACTTGAAGGTGGCGAAATTGTAGATGAGGAAGTTTCTGATGTTTTCAAAAAAGTTTCCCTAGTCCCCATGAAAACCGTGCAAGTAAACCAATTCTCTTTTAAAGGTTTAGAAGGTGATGTAGACAGTTCAGACTCCAGCCCCGTATTTAAGTCGAAGGAAGAGATCAAAACCAGCTACATGGAAAAGAGGAAACAGTCCCTGGAGGAAACGAGAAATTTGCTCCCGAGGGTGAGAAACTTGTACAGTTCGAAAAACTCTCTAGTTTTTGCTAGGGATGCTGAGAAAAATACTTTTAAGATGGCCATAGTTAATGACAAGAAGATGTCTGAGACGGAGATCCGGCTGGACAAAATCAGTACCCCAGACAAGATTCAGCTGCACAAACAAACCAATGACATCATCTACTTAGACCTACTGCAAGCCATGGTAAGGATAAGTAAATTGCAGGTATTGATAGACAAATTGGAAGTTCAATTGAAGCATGAGAAAGTTGAGAACAAAGCAAATGTCATCCAGATTAGAAAACTGCAAACAGACATTGCTAGTTCAGACAATACCCAGGCTGTCAAGAGGTTGCTAGAGGAGAAAGATAATGCACTCCAGGTCTTAAAGAAGAAGCTGAAGATCCCAGGCTCAGAGCACGTCCAATCAGCTGATTTAATGGCTTTGCAAGAGGAAAAGGATAAAATCCATCAAGAGATGATGGAGTACAAAGGAAAATTTGTTGAGTTGCAGGAAGAAAAGGACTGGTGAGAGGCCGAGCGGGATGAACTATTATCTCAAATTTTCTTAATGAAGAAATACCAAAGCGATGAGAAGAAAATTATGGAGGAACTAATGAGCCAAACCCCGACTGGCGACGATTTTTCCATTGTTAATATTGACAAGCCATTAGCTGATTTTTTCGCAGACGATTTGTTGGTGCCTATGTCCCAGGTGAGCTTGAAGGAGGAAGCTATTAAAGAATTGAAAGCCGAAAATGAAAAGGTAAAGGCTGAATTGGCTAAAGTGAATGAAAGAAAGAAACAAATATTGCAGGACAGGAATCAATTACAGAAGAAATTCAATGAGTTAAAAGAAAAATGCATTGGGAAAGGACTTCTTCAGGGGGCAAAACATATCATTTGGGATACCTTGTCTATAGAGATTACCAAGTTCCGACACTACCTCAATTTTATTGATGATTTGAATATTCTGATAGAGTTGGCCCACCAGAGATTAAAACTGGTAAATGAACACATGGAGAAAAGACCCCTTACTACAACTCAGAACACACTGAACTTCCTGAATTCATTGACATATCAGAAGTTGCACGAGATGGGCATAAAAGACAGAATATCAATAGTGCTGTGGGCCAAGAAATTCATCCACAAGCACCACCTAATGAAGATGGTATGAAATAAGTTAGAAGAATTGCTTTTGCAGGTCAATAATTTCAAACAGGATTTTAAATAGCTGTTCGAGGATGGGTTTCCTTCCTTCTGGGACGAGGAATCTCGGATGTTCTCCCAGGAGCATTATCATAACCTGCTTGTTCAGTGCCGCATGGACCACTTGAAATTTAATGAATTGGAGAAAATCCTGACAGGAAAAACCATTGTAGATATGTTAACGGAAGATTTCAAAATTCTGCAGAAGTTCGCAATTATTAGAGCCAGGTTGCCCAAAAAGTCCTATGAAGCCTATATGGAACTCGAGGTAGCAATTCAGGAAATGATAGACTGCGACACCCCAAGTTCAGAGCAGTGGAAAGCTGTGGAGCAGTTTGGGAAGACAAAGTATATTCTTCACTCCTAAAAACAGGCATTATGCAATGTGGAGCTGATGGGGCAAAGACATGGAGCTGATGGGTCGAAGACATGGAGCTGATGGGGCAAAGACGTGGAGCTGATGGGGCAAATACGTGGAGCTAGCTGGGCGAAAGTTTGTTATCAAGTTGATTTGTACTTTATGATCTATTAGTATTGGAGTTGTAACAAACTTCCTAGGGGTTAGGAATTCCGTTACAAACTCTAAATTAAGCCGATCATTCTGTTATTGATATTCTTGAAGAAGACCTATTGTTTTATGTATAAATTGGCATCTGTTTTAAGAGATGGGGGTTGGAACCCATCGAGAGAAAAGGAATTTTGGAGAACATATCTATTTTGGAATAACAAAGTGAATGCATGATATTTTTTTGTCAAAGATTCATGTATCATTGATATTGCAGTCCATGCCTCTTTTCTTTATGTGATTGTATTTCCCTTGTGTAACACTCCATTCTATTTCTTCTTCGTATCTGGGACATAGTGTTTGATGATTAGAATTCAGATGCTTATGCTCTATTCATCGTTTCAGATATTATATGATTCTTTCTGCTAAAGTTGATATGGAATTCGTCCTCGACGCTCTGTATTGATGGGTTGTTTCCTCGTCTTTTCCGTTTCACCTAGATCAATTGAAAGACTGTAATGATGTGATTATCTTGCCTTTGATAAATCTTGTGTATACATCTTTGTGATCTTTTATATGCATATTCCTCCATGCCCAATGGTTATGTGATTGTTTCAGCCAAACTTACAAATCTTTAAATATTGTTCATTATCTGGTCTTGTAAAATTTATATCGAGAGATCCCTCTCTGGAGGAAAATACCAATTTCTTCCTAAAGTGGTTTTTGCTGTTACCTTGGAGTTTACCTTTTACAACCTGGGTATATTCTGAGTGCTAACAAACTGGCGCCGTTGCCGAAGACGAAAATGCATATATGCCCCGGGGGAACGACAAAGATTAAGAGAAATTTCTGTGGGAAAATAGGAATTTTGAAAAAGAAAGAGGGTTGTATATTTACCCTGGCGACTTCATTGTGAAATTATTTCAAAAATCAAGAACGACATTTTGGCTTCAAAAAGACACACACGAGGTAACTCTGATACCGAAATTTTGAAGAGTTTTGAAGATCCAGAAAAGTTGTTTAAAAGGAAAAATAAAGAAAAGCTAGATTCTCCTTTGTTCGGCCCATCATCATCACCAGATTCTCATATTGACCCAGAATGGGAAGTTAATACTGCAAAGAACCTATTGAGAACCAAGTCTGAATCTGACCTTGAAAATACTGAGTTCAATCCTCATAGGTTAGAGACCTATCTGTTAGATTCCCTCTGGAGAGACTTGCAGCAAACCCCTGAAGCTGAAACATCCACCTCTGAGCATACTCAAAGTATTCCGGT
This sequence comes from Pseudotsuga menziesii, assembly GCA_001517045.1. Lineage (NCBI taxonomy): Eukaryota > Viridiplantae > Streptophyta > Pinopsida > Pinales > Pinaceae > Pseudotsuga > Pseudotsuga menziesii. Next base: position 52,708 of record LPNX010418441.1, read on the forward strand.
TCCTGTGAGCCCACCTAGACCAATGGCCACTAGATTTTCTCCCTTGCGTTTTCCTGCTGTATTACATGATCTCCCCCAAAATTATTCTTAGAGAATTTCTTTATTTGATGGGGAAGGGGATATAACCGTGAAACAACATGTTGCCAAGTTTTAAGATTTCATTGACTTGGAAGAAGTGGACTACCCTGATGTTAAAATGTGGTTATTTGCACAAAGTTTGTCTGGGGAGGCAAAAAAGTGGTTTAAGGACCTTCCACATGGGTCTATTGTGAATTTTCAGGCTTTTCAGAATGCATTTTTGGATAGATGGGATGATAAACTGAATCCTCTGCAGCTTTTATCTCAATATAACGGTCTTAAGAAAGGGGGTTTTCAGTTTGTTCATGAATTCTCAAGTAGATTCATGAGGGATTATAACTCTATCCTAGAAGATATAAAGCCTTCTTCTGTAGCTGCTAAACTGCATTATGCTGGAGCTTTTGATAATGATTTCGCATTCTCACTGTGGGAGAGGAAATCGGCAACTCTTGCTGCCATGTTTACTGATGCCCTAGAAGTGGAGGCTAACATGATGGCAAGTGGAAAGATGAAACATAGAGATATGGATAGGAGGAGAAAAGAAGAAAATGTACCTTCTACTTCATCTTCTTCCGCTGATGTTAAATTTGAGATGATGTTGAAGACTATGGAGAAGTTGATGGATAGGTTGACCACGGACACCAGGCCTTTCAATAGAGAGCAAGGGGATCCTCAAATCAGGAATCCAAATTTCAGAAGATCAAATCCCCCTGTCCCCCCCCAAAATAGACAGAGAGACCAAAGAAATCCAAGAAACCAAGAAGAACAACCCATCCGCCCACCTTTCCCTAAAAATTATGTCGATGATGAAGAAGATCCCCTTGAAAACGAGATTCATCTGTTTGGGGAGCAGGATTCAGAAATATATCTTACTAAAGAGGAGCATAATATGTTTGCGCAGGAAGATGCAAATGAAGAGTTCGAGAATGAACTATATCAAAGGGGTTATTTACATGCTATGGATGATGTGCAAAGGAAAATCAGATTGAGGAATAGGGATATCCCCATAAATAAAGGGAAGGCAAACACAAATCAGCCTTCCTCTAGTTCTTTGAATGGAGAAAAAGGAAAAGAACTACAAAAGGATCCCTATGTGAACAAGGAGGTAGGGAATGATGTACAAAGGGATAAAATAATAAAGAAGGCGACTCCGATTGAGGTGGAAAAGATTAGTGCTGGTTTTAACCTACAAAACAAGCTGTCAAAGCTAAAGATCTCTGTTCCATTTAATGAGTTATTGAGAAACACTGAATACAGAGATACTATCTCAAAAATGGTCAAAGACCAAGGTGAATGGAAGTCTGACATTTTAAATTTGAATGATGATAATCCTGCTATTTCATTTGGATCAAAAGATGAAAATTTAGAAGGTAAAGAGGTTCCTCCTTTCTATTTAAGTCTAAATGTGCTTGACAAAGTGGTCCACAATGCTATGTTGGATTATGGGGCATCACACAATCTAATGCCGAAAGGGGTGGTAGAAATTTTGGGATTGGAAGTAACAAGAGCTTATAAAGATCTGTACTCTTTTGATTCCAAAAGGGTAAAATGCCTTGGATTAATTAAGGACATGGTGGTAACCCTGAACAAGCTGCCTTCTAAAACTATAGTCATGGATGTAGTAGTGGCAGACATCCCTCCCAAATTTGGAGTGTTGCTGTCAAGATCTTGGACTTCCAAGCTGAAAGGTAGCTTGCAGATGGATATGTCATATGCTACTATTCCAGTTCCAGATGGGAGCAGACGGTTATATAGTGAAAAGAGAACTCCTTATGTGGTTAGCAGTCAAGATAAACCTGAGGTTCATCACATATATGCTGTGGATACTGATTTGGGGTCTTCTATTTTCTTTAATAATGCTGTCCCACATGATTTGGAAGGAGCATTACAAAAGAAATCTGAACAGCAGGAGGAGTCCGAGGAGAATAAGAAAAAAAAAGTTTTGTAACAAGACGCTTGGGAAGCAAAACAGAAAATGGAAGGCCAGTGGACTATGTATTTTGACGGGTCAGTTGCTAAAGCCGGTGCCGGAGCTGGTGTATACATAATTTCCCCTATTCATGATTTCAAAGCTTTATCATACAAACTGATGTTTGAATGTACAAACAATGTAGCAGAATATGAAGCGCTATTGTTGGGTCTGCATGCTTTGAAGGAATTGGGATCTCAGAAGATAAAGGTCTTAGGAGATTCAGAGTTAGTAATAAATCAAGTAAATGACAGTTACCAAACCAGGCACCCTCAGATGAGGGCTTACAGAAATGAAGTATGGGATATGTTGGGAAACTTCTTTACAGAACATGTAGTTCAGGTAGTCCCCATACTTGATAAGTTGGTAGCTGATTCTCTGGCCGTGGCTGCTGGAAAATTTGATACTCCTATGGCCGGTCAGAAGGAATACCAGATCGAAATGGTAAATAGACCATCTATTCCTGACAATTCAAAATATTGGCAGGTGTTTGAAGATGATATGCAGATCCGAAGATTCTTAGAATTGTCAGGAGAGTTTGTGAATACTCATTGTGACAATGAAAATGATAACAATGAGGCCCCTGAAAATGATGAAAAAACTGAAACAGAAGAAGAAGATGCTAAGAATTTGAGGAAAACCTTGGGAGGTAGGGACATCATCCAGTTGAAAAATAATTTCATACCAAGGGGCATGATCCCTTTAGAAAAACTCTTTGATCAGAATGATGTTGCCAAGAATCCCAAAGTGAAACCTGTTGGTAATGCAGTTGAAGATAAAAATATTGGCACGAAAGAAAATCCTAGAATCATAAAACTATCCAAGAAGCTTCCTGAAAGGGAGAAAGAGGAGTATGTGAAGTTGATGAAAAGGTACACAGATGTGTTTGCTTGGAGTTATGAAGACCTCAAAGAATATGATACATCTATCATACAGCACACTATTCCCATAAATCCTGGGGAGAAGCCTTTTAAACAAAAACTCATGAGGATCAACCCTAAATTGCTCCCTATCATTGAGAAGGAAATAAAGAAGTTATTTGATGCCAAGATCATTGTAACGCTCAGATTCTCCAAGTGGGTTGCTAATTTGGTCCCTGTCAGAAAGAAGAATGGAGAGATAAGACTGTGCATATATTTCCGCAATTTGAATAAGGTCTCCATGAAGGACAACTATCCTCTACCCAAGATGGATCATATGCTGCAACAAGTGGTGGGAGCTGAAAGGATTTCAATGCTGGATGGATTTTTTAGGTATAATCAGATCAAAGTGTTACCAGAAGATCAGGAGAAAACTGCCTTTACTACACCATGGGGCACTTTTATGTATGCGAAGATGCCTTTTGGTTTGATGAATGCAGGGGCTACTTTCCAGCGAGCTATGGACATCGCTTTTGCAGGGGAAATTGAAAATTTTGTGGTGATCTACATGGATGATATCACAGTTTACTCTAAGTCTGACAAAGAACATCTGCGTCATCTGGAGAGGGTTTTCATGAAGTGTAGGAAATATGGTATATCTCTGAATCCGAAAAAATCTAATTTCGCATTAGAAGAAGCTGCTAGGCCATATAATATCCAAAGATGGCATAAAAATTGATCCTGAAAGAGTAAGTGTAATCCTGAAGGTGGGAGAACCCAGAAGCAAAAAGGAGATACAGTCATTTCTGGGGCAGGTGAATTTCTTGAGGAGATTTGTACCAAGTTTTGTTGAGATTTTGATGAATATTACAAATATGTTGAAAAAGGGACATGAAATAAAGTGGAATGCAGAAGCTAAGGAGTCATTTTGGGAAATCAAGAAAGCAATTTCAGAAGCCCCTGTTTTGGTAAGTCCAAATTTTTCCAAAGAGTTTTCCATATTCTCATATGCTTCGGAACATACTATAGCAGCAGTATTATTGCAGAAAAATGATGAAAACCAGGAACAGCCTATAGCTTTTTTCAGTAAAATGCTACGGGATGGAGAATTGAAATATGACATCATGGAAAAATAGGCATATGCTTTAGTTAAAGCATTGAAGGATTTCAGAGTGTATGTTTTGCACTCACATATAATTGCACATGTTTCGACCGCTGCAGTAAAAGAAATTTTGACTCAACCAGACCCAGAAGGCAGGAGAGCGAAATGGATATCTACCTTATTGGAATATGACATAGAAATAAAACCCACGAAGCTGGTCAAAGGGCAAGGGTTGGCAAAAATGATGACAAACTCAAATTGCGAATCTTTGCAAATCAATTTCTTATCTCACCAATCTGATCAGTTGGGCATGGAGATAGAAGTGATGATTGATTTTGTAACTTCTCCATGGTATTCTGATATTGTATTTGTCCTCCGAAATTTGCAAGCACCAGAAGGATTAAGTAAATCAAGAGCAAGGTCTGTGAAGTTGAAATCCGCTAAATTTTGTATCATAAATAAATATCTTTATTGGAAAGATCCTAGAGGGGTTCTGCTAAATTGTCTTTTGGAAGATGAGGCTCAGCAAATTACCAAAGAATTTCACAAGGGAGACTGCATAGGACATCATTCCTGGAAGGTGATTGCAAACAAAATCCTGAGAGCTGGTTATTATTGGCCTACATTATTCTCAGATGTATATAAAGAAACCAGCAAATGTCATCAATGCCAAATTTTTGACGATAAGAGAAAAGTATTGCCTCTCCCTTTGAATCCAATAACAGTAGAAGCTCCTTTCCAGCAATGGGGTTTGGATTTTATTGGTGAAATAAACCCCAATTCGTCAGGACAGCACAGGTGGATTCTAACAGCTACATACTATTTTACTAAATGGATAGAAGCAATTCCTACCAGGAGGGCCACTGAAAATGTGATCATGGATTTTCTTGAGGAGAATATATTGGCTCGATTCGGGTGCCCAAAAAGGATAGTGACAGACAATGCAGCTGCCTTCAAATCCAGGAAAATGATAAATTTTTGTCATAAGTATCACATAAGTCTCAATCATTCGACAACCTATTATCCTCAAGGGAATGGGTTGGCCGAATCCTCAAACAAGAGCCTAGTAAGAATTATCAAAAAGCGGTTGGAGGATAATAAGAGATCCTGGCACACCAAACTAAAATATGCTCTATGGGATGACAGGATTAGCACGAAAAGAGAAATCGGCATGTCTCCTTTCCAACTGGTATATGGAGCTGAAGTGATTTTTCCAGCGTCATTAGGGGTTCCAGTTATGAGATATTTCCAAGATCAGCAAGAGGAACTGAATCACATACAGCGGAGGATAAATTAGATCATTGAGCTAGAAGAACAGAGATATAAGGATTATGACAAAGTGCAGTCACATCAGGAGAAAATGAAAAGTACTTTTGACAGAAGGGTCAAAGAAGAGCAGTTTCAGATTGATGACCTGGTTTTAAAGTGGGATGCTCCTAACGAAGATAAGCATGGAAAATTTGATCCTATGTGGGTAGGACCTTATGTTGTTGTTGGATATAGAGGGCAAAATGAATTTTTGCTGGAATATACAAATGGGGTTCCTCTTGAGAGCAACCCTGTCAATGGGAGATATCTGAAGCATTACCTATCCTAGGGAAGGAAGGTAAAATTTGTATTATAGACTGTACATATTTTTCTTTACAAGTCAATAAGAATGGTAAACCGAGGGTATTTGGAGGTTGCAGTGAAAGCCCCAAGATCCAGGAGGCATATCATTCCTTCTCTAAAAATATATAAAAAGGATATATTTACAAAAACAAAAGAGGGGTTTTTTGGGAGTTATTATGCAAAATAAAAAAAAAGGCACCTGGTCTACGAGTTCTTTGATACCTCGTAGGGAGGATATCATCCCCAGATGGAGCCAGCTGTTAACACCTTTATTTAACCAGGGAGAAATAATACCATGGTGGAGATAAGATAATGGTTGTTTAGGTACTTTGGTTAAAAAATATAGTGTAAGAGTGGAATGATAGTCAAAAAATCGACTAAGTTACCAAAGATCCTAGGCCGTGATGGAAGAGGGGAGAAAATCAATGGCTGGTATTCCCTCCGCTCTTTGAAACATGCGAGGAAGATAAGACAGGTTTGGGCATTTAACCAGGTGTACAGATCAATGGCTACAAGATTGTTCCAGGCAAATCCACGGTTCACATCAATTCTGCCTTCTGAAAGCACGAGGTTGTTAAGGCGATGGAGTCCGGCGGAATCATATATACACCATGCGATCCAACGGTGGAGAGGCAAATTCGGATCACATCCATGGTTGAGATTGATTCTGGAACCAAAACCTGCACGGCGGATAAGCCCGAAATGCCTAGCAGAATGGGTTAGCCGGTGATCGGTCTGACGGATGAAATTCAAAGCGAGATGAATCAATGGTTATTATAAATTCCGGGGAGTGAACTTGCACGGGGGATAAGTCCCAGACTCCCAGCGGAATTAGGTAGATGTCAACCAATCTGACGGTTGACAAATGTAGGTCGATCACATCAACAACTGAAAAGGATTTTGGAAGATGAACTTGCACGGTGGATAATTCTGAAGTGCCCAGTGGAATTGGGTACGTGGCATATGATCCGACGGTGCATGGTTAAAGACATATCGCATCGATGGATGAGAACGATTCCAGGGATCAAAACTGCACGACGGTTAAAGTGAAGGAGCACAGCGGAATTAGGTAGATGTCACCCAATCTGACGGCTGACAAATCAAGGTCAATCACATCAACGGCTAAAGAGGACTCCGGAGCCCAGACTTGCGCGATAGATAAGCCCAAAGTGCCCAGCGGAATTTGGTACATGACATCTGATCCGACGGTGGAAAGTTAAAGGTATATCAGATCGATGGCTATGGATGATTCCGGAGCTCAAAGTTGCACGATGGTTAAAGTCAGAGAGCTCAGCGGAATTCGGTATGTGGTGTTTGATCTAACGGTGAAGAGTTGAAGGTACGTCACATCAATGGTTGTGAACGATTCTGGGGCATGAAGTTGCATGAAGGTTAAGGCTGGAAATCTCAGCAGAATCGAATATCTCCTCCTCGATCTGATGGCAGAGAGACGAGAAGCGATTGCATCGACGGCTGGAGATGTTTCCGGGGTGGAGACTTGCACGGTTTTTATTACCAAGATGCCCGGCGGAAAGGGGTACATGGCATGTGATCCGAGGGTTAGAAATTTATGAAGAATTAGATCAACGGTTTGGAATGAATCCGGAGGAGAAAGGTGCACGACTGATAGGAGTAGATGGTGGTTGCGAAAAGTAAATGGTCGTCCACATGGCGAATTGTGATAGGCTCCAGAGACAAAAGAGGCTTATAAAAGAAAAGGGTTGACCTCTATCATTGTTATTTTATTCGCTCGGGACCGGTGAAAAGGACTGGACGGTTTGTCAGCTTCCATTTGTCAGCTCTAGACACGCTCCAAGCACACGCCTCTACAGTCGACCAGGTAAAGCTTAAACCCTATAATTCATCCGTCCAAAATTACCATTGAAATTTAAGCAATGGACCAGAGGAAAGAAATTCAAGTGTCTGGTTAGGTCGTAGATGACAGAGAAGAGTTTTTCGTGGACCGAGACAGGGGCGTGTGCGACCCTTACCTGTCCATAGGGAGTGTGTCTGTCAGTAAAGAGAAATTGTGGCATTTTAACTTACAGGGGAATGATGTGTTAAATGTATGTAAGTCTTTCCTATATTATTTTTCCCTCGAGAAAACCCTCCATTTCCTGAAGTTTGCAGAGTGGTGTGCGGTCAACTATTCTCCTTCTCGGAGGATTATTGTGAGTCGGTATGCATCCAGAATACTCTGTAAGGTCGATGCCACAGTCATCAGAGAAAACCTTAGTCTGCCTGAGAATTACCCGGTAAATCGTGAGTCTATAAATGAGTCTACCCTTGCCGAATTTTTCAAGAATTGTGAATCTGAGAGTCGCTGTAAATTCTTGTCCGTCATTCTGAAAGAGGGTCAGTCCCTTAATGGTATTTTCCTGCCTTATCCGGTACACATTTTTAAGGATGAAGTTCAATTAGTAATTTCCCTGGTCTGTCAAGTGTTGGGTCGGGATGAGGATTGTCATGTGGGCGATGTCATCCTTGGGTTTTTGTTAAGAATAAATTCCTTAAGCCTAGATTCCCATTCAGTCCCTATTTTTAATTTAGATGAGTTTCTCGCTGAAGCAATCCATCTTCAGCTGACAGAGTTTCCAAAGGTTCGTTTCGTTCGGTTTCAGACCTATCTACTCAATATGTTTTTATCTTCCAATGTGACTGAATTGAAATTTTTAAGTACTCTATGCTCTTCTGATTTGCCCAAGCAAATCAACATGTTCGAATTTGCCAATTCGATCATGTCGGAGATATACAAAATGTTGATTGACGAGGAGATGCCTCGTGTCCTGGATGAAATGAGATCTTTAATGCAGTCTTCACCCGAAGAGCGGGTTGGGGACTGGTTCCTGTATAGAGATTACACCGTGTTAAGAGTATATGGCTTTACTGGTCAAACTTATAGGCTGCCCTCCTTTTTGACCCCAAGGATTTTCACGCTTGAGTTCATGAGGCAGAGATTGCTATCTGAGGAAGAGCACTTCGGTGCCTTCAAAAAGTCTTCAAACATTAAGTTTCCATTTAAAGTTGGCTCTTTCATTTTCAAAGGTAAAGGCACCCTGGTGTTCATAGAGAAACTACTGAAGACTATGGATTTCCAAAAGGAGGCGAAGGTCAATTACGATCCTTATCATGTGATTTTATTAAGAAAGCAGGCCAACAAAAATAAACCATTTGAGCACCAGCCTGTTGAGGGGTTGGCTGAAATAGCCAATTTGTTGCAGTTTACTGAGAGCTCAAAGCCTAATGAAGATGCAGATACTGTACCTGTCACAGCAACCCAAATAACAGATGGTGTTAGTATTGCGGTTAAGAGGAGTTTGTCCAATACTAAAAGTATGGATGTGGAAGAAGATGCGTCCCATAAAAAGGCAAAGCTGCTTGAAGGTGGCGAAATTGTAGATGAGGAAGTTTCTGATGTTTTCAAAAAATTTGCCCTAGTCCCCATGAAAATCGTGCAAGTAAACCAATTCTCTTTTAAAGGTTTAGAAGGTGATGTAGACAGTTCAGACTCTAGCCCCGTATTTAAGTCGAAGGAAGAGCTCAAAACCAGCTACATGGAAAAGAGGAAACAGTCCCTGGAGGAAACGAGAAATTTGCTCCCGAGGGTGAGAAACCTGTACAGTTCGAAAACCTCTCTAGTTTCTGCTAGGGATGCTGATAAAAATACTTTTAAGATGGCCATAGTTAATGACAAGAAGATGTCTGATATGGAGATCCGGCTGGACAAAATCAGTACCCCAGACAAGATTCAGCTGCACAAACAAACCAGCGACATCATCTACTCAGACCTACTGCAAGCCATGGTAAGGATAAGTAAATTACAGGTATTGATAGACAAATTGGAAGTTCAGTTGAAGCATGAGAAAGTTGAGAACAAAGCAAATGTCATCCAGATTAGAAAACTGCAAACAGACATTGCTAGTTCAGACAATACCCAGGCTGTCAAGAGGTTGCTAGAGGAGAAAGAAAATGCACTCTAGGTATTAAAGAAGAAGCTGAAGATCCCAGGCTCAGAGCACGTCCAATCAGCTGAGTTAATGGCTTTGCAAGAGGAAAAGGATAAAATCCATCAAGAGATGATGGAGTACAAAGGAAAAGCTATTGAGTTGCAGGAAGAAAAGGACCAGTGGGAGGCCGAGCGGGATGAACTATTATCTCAAATTTCCTTAATGAAGAAAGACCAAAGCAATGAGAAGGAAATTATGGAGGAACTAATGAGCCAAACCCCCACTGGCGACGATTTGTCCATTGTTAATATTAACAAGCCATTAGCTAATTTTTCCGCAGACGATTTGCTGGTGCCTATGTCCTAGTTGAGCTTGAAGGAGGAAGCTATTAAAGAATTGAAAGCCGAAAATGAAAAGGTAAAGGCTGAATTAGCTAAAGTGAATGAAAGCAAGAAACAAATATTGCAGGACAGGAATCAATTACAGAAGAAATTCAATGAGTTAAAAGAAAAATGCATTGGGAAAGGCCCTCTTCAGGGGGCAAAACATATCATTTGGGATACCTTGTCTATAGAGATTACCAAGTTCCGACACTACCTCAATTTTATTGATGATTTGAATATTCTGATAGAGTTGGCCCACCAGAGATTAAAACTGGTAAATGAACACATGGAGAAAAGACCCCTTACTACAGCTCAGAACACACTGAACTTCCTGAATTCATTGACATATCAGAAGTTGCACGATATGGGCATAAAAGACAGAATATCAATAGTGCTGTGGGCCAAGAAATTCATCCACAAGCACCACCTAATGAAGACGGTCCGGGATAAGTCAGAAGAATTGCTTTTGCAGGTCAATAATTTCAAACAGGATTTTAAAGAGTTGTTCGAGGATGGGTTGCCTTCCTTTTGGGACGAGGAAGGTCAGATGTTCTCCCAGGAGCATTATCATAACCTGCTTGTTCAGTGCCGCATGGACCACTCGAAATTTAATGAATTGGAGAAAAGCATGACAGGAAAAACCATTGTAGATATGTTGACGGAAGATTTCAAAATTCTGTAGAAGTTTGCAATTATCAGAGCCAGGTTGCCCAAAAAGTCCTATGAAGCCTATATGGAACTCGAGGTAGCAATTCGAGAAATGATGGACTGCGACACCCCAAGTTCAGAGCAGTGGAAAGCTGTGGAGCGGTTTGGGAAGACAAAGTATATTCTTCACTCCTAAAAACAAGCATTATGCAACGTGGAGCTGATGGGGCAAAGACGTGGAGCTGATGGGGCAAAGACGTGGAGCTGATGGGGCAAAGATGTGGAGCTGATGGGGCAAAGACATGGAGATAGCTGGGCAAAATTTTGTTATCAAGTTGATTTGTACTTTATGATCTGTTAGGATTGGAGTTGTAACAAACTTCCTAGGGGTTAGGAATTCCGTTACAGACTCTAAATTAAGCCGATCATTCTGTTATTGATCTTCTTGAGGAAGACCTATTGTTTTATGTATAAATTGGCATCTGTTTTAAGAGATGGGGGTTGGAACCCATCAAGAGAAAAGGAATTTTGGAGAACATATCTGTTTTGGAATAACAAAGTGAATGCATGAGAGTTTTTTGTCAAAGATTCATGTATCATTGATATTGCAGTCCGTGCCTCTTTTCTTTATGTGATTGTATTTCCCTTGTGTAACACTCCATTCTATTTCTTCCTCGTATCTGGGACATAGTGTTTGATGATTAGAATTCATATGCTTATGCTCTATTCATCGTTTCAGATATTATATGATTCTTTCTGCTAAAGTTGATATGGAATTCGTCCTCGACGCTCTGTATTGATGGGTTGTTTCCTCGTCTTTTCCGTTTCACCCTGATCAATTGAATGACAGTAATGATGTGATTATCTTGCCTTTGATAAATCTTGTGTATACATCTTTGTGATATTTTATATGCATATGAATCCATTCCCAATGGTTATGTGATTGTTTCAGCCAAACTTACAAATCTTTAAATATTGTTCATTATCTGGTCTTGTAAAATTTATATCGAGAGATCCCTCTCTGGAGGAAAATACCAATTTCTTCCTAAGGTGGTTTTTTCTGTTACCTTGGAGTTTACCTTTTACAACCTGGGTATGTTCTGAGTGCTAACAGGTACTATGCACCGCTTCTCTCTACCACATCTTCTTGCAGTCTTCAATGCTTCCTAGCGCTGACCATGGGTATCGATGTTGCTTCCTCTTCTGTCCTTCGCCTTCAGTACCTCGGCCTCGTCGCTCCTTTTCCTTTATGAAGGTCGTTGAACCCTCTTGTCCCCGCCGCTGCCTTCAATGCAGTGGGTGAGCTGTCTCTTCTCGGCCGCTCAGGTACTGTCGTCTTTCTTGAATTCTCTGTCCCAACAGTAATGGTTTCCGGCTCTGATCTATAGTTAGAAACATGCTACAGTGTCGTAGCTCTACCTCCTATATCTCCTCCAAAACTGTCTATCCGTCAAAATAGCAGCTTCTTCTTTAGCTTCGGGACCCTACTCCAACAGTCCCCTAACACTTACTTGTGGCTCGCCCTAGAGCCACTACCTCGAGTTACTACTAGTGGGCTTCTCCTGCTGTAGCTTCTCCTTGGCTTCCTGCGAAGTCCGTTGCAACTTGTATCGAAGTCCTACGAATTCATTCTGCATCACTTCGACACGTTGTCATGCTAAGTCAAGCAAATTTTGACTAATCTTGGAGTATTTCGCTTAAGTTAGTTCGTAGGTTTCTCTAGCCTTTCTGTCTTGCTATGTTCACATTTTCGTCGCTTGCAGGGCTTGCTATCCCGTCTGGTACTCTAAGGATTCAAATCCCTGGTATCACGAGAACTCCTCCCTATCTATACTGGAGCTCATGCTATAAGGAAGATATAAATATGTATCTTCCTGCCTTCCCAAAATTTGTCACTCGGCCTAGAATCTCTCATATGCGCACGATACAAACCATGAATTCCATTCCGAGAACAAGCCTTTGTCTGCATGTTGGAGTTCAGCTTGCTGGATTTGCTTTTCTGTTTCACTTTTCTTCTCAGGAAATCGCTCCAGGTGGTCATGATGCCTATGGTCTGTATATTTTCAGTTCTTTGCCTCGGCAATCTCTTGTTCTTCTCTTAGCCGATCAGATAGGGCATCTTCCTTCTCCCGTTGCCGTCTTTTTCTCATTTTTACTTTCTTCATGGCGAGAGATTTCTTCTCATCATTCTTCTGCTCTGCTTTCTTATCTTCAGTGATTGGCTCATCTTTCTTCTTCTTCTCGTCAGAGCTTTTGATGACGTCTTCGACATCCTGCACTTGACTCTTCATCCTTGGTGGCTGTCTGGCCTGTGATGCACCTAATTTCACAACCTTGGGTGGTGTCACCATGGCGGCTAGAAGGCCACCACGCTAAAACCTTTTCAAAATGGCTTCTATAGGTTTGTCCTTGGACAGAACCCACTTGGTTGAATATGCTGGACGTGCAATGGCTTCGAAATCTGGAAATCACAACACTCTGCAATGGACTTAGCTCTGCACAGGGAAACTTATCAATACTCTCTACAGCTCTCGGCTCTTTGCAAATGTAACCCTCCCAATTGAATAATTTTTGATTTTATGCCAAAGGCAACAATCCCAAAATCAACGGTCGTCTTGACTGAACCCGTCAGTCGTAATAATTGCCTAGACGAGACCATACCCATCATCCCGATCCTCAATAAATGCTGAGATCCGATCACGTTTCCCTCGAAGCATGTGTGTACAGGCACCGGTCTTGTCGAAGATTTGCCAAATCTGGAAACTTAATTACGCTGCTGCCAAATCTACGGTAAGGTATACTTGTCATTTCCTCATTAACTACCTGTCAGAAGGCAACTTGACTGGCCCTCTGTTGGTTGCAAAACTGGATACGTGGCATGGAGAAACATCACATTACTGCGATGCCACACCGCATTACCTGCGCGAAACAACTTAAGTGTTTTTTTTTCTTTCCCGCAAGCCGCTTATGACTTGCGCAAAATGAACCGTCCTTATGCGATTCCTCATACTTAGGATACCTGCCGGTGTAGACTGATTCTCGGTGCGATGCCTCCTTTCAACTACACTGGACATCTGCACCCTTATACATTGTCTAAGCTAGGTCTGAGAGGTGGAATGGCTATTACTATAGAGCTTAAGCCTACTGCCATTAATCAACATGGGAAGAAGCTCCCCGTTTAGTTTGCTGAGCTGAACGACACCTCCCTCTGTAATTAGCCGTATCTGATATGGCCCCAGCCAATGCGTCTTGAACTTTCCTAGGAACTTAATAAATTTACTGTCATAGAGGAGTACTAGGTCTCTGATCTGGAAATTCTTACTCTTAATGTGTCTGTCATGCCAAGATTTTTCTCGTGCCTTCTGCACTTTCTGGTGAAAGCATGTGATGAATCTGTCTTATTCTAAGGCAAGCAGCTGCGCTAGCCTTTCATTGACTGTTTCTATATCGGTCATCCTGGTGATCTGAGCAATTCTTAAACTGGGAAGAATATACTCCACAGGCATAACAGCCTCTTGTCCATACACCAAGCTGAAAGGTGTGTGTCATGTAAGTTTCTTGCATGTAGTCCTGTAAGCCCATAATACAGCATTAACCCTTAGGTCCCAATCATTTCGTTGACTATTGCAGATCTTCGTAAGGGCATTTTCTAGAATCTTGTTAAAAGCCTCCACCGTACCATTAGCTTGTGGATGGTAAGGTGTGCTCTTATAGTGCTGTGTCTAGAATTCTTCTGTCAAAGCTTCAATGGTGCGATTCAAGAAATGTGTGCCTTGATCACTCATCAAAAGTACTGGGCATCCAAATCTACTGATGATGTTTTCAAAAAGGAACTCTGCGGCTGTGGCAGCATCACAATTTCTTACTTCCTTGGCCTCTGCCCGCCTGGTGAGGTACTTTATTCCAGTGATGATATATCTTGCGCCAGTTCGTTTTCCTGGTGGGTTGATAGGACCCACAAAGTCTATGGCCCACTTGTCAAAAGCGTGTAGTGTAATTTGCGGTCGCAACGGCATTTCATCGCGTCGTGAAGGTTTTCCTACCCTCTGGCAGATATCGCAGCATCTGCAAAAGTCCTTAGTGTCTTTGTGCAACATAGGCCACCATAATCCTACAGCTAGGATTTTCTGCGCAGTCGACTTTCCTGCGAAATGACCTCCAGCGGTACCTGAGCGTGCCTCTCTGATAATAGCCTCTTTTTCGTGCAGCATCACACATCTGTGCAGGACTTCATCTGGACCTATCTTGTATAGCTGTCCTGCGATCAGGGTGAAATCTGCTGCTTTAACAACCAACTGCTTCTTTTGCTACTTCGTAAACTCAATAGGTGCCAAACCTGTAGTGAGGAACTGGATGATATCAGCATAGTAGTCATCTACGATTTGAATAGAAAATAGCTGCGCATCTGGCAAATTGTCCTCTAGGTTACTTGGCTCTTCTCCTGAATCTATCCGCGACAAATGGTCAGGTCCAGCATTCAATTTTCCTGGTTTCACAATGATTTCAAAATCATACTCCTGAAACAGGAGTAACCATCTGCAGATTCTTCCCCCTAACACTGGCTTATTGACCAGATACTTCAATGCGGAATGGTCAGTAAACATCTTGAACAAGGCACCCAACAGGTAGTGCCTGAACTTCTGTAGCGTGTACACCATAGCTAGGCCTTCTCTTTTCGTCGTGGTGTAGTTCTTTTCTGCCGTCGACAGCTTTCTGCGGGAGTATGCGATAGGATGATCGATACCTCGTTCTCCTGGTTGCGTTAACACAATCCCTAATGCAATGCTAGATGCATCCACATGTACATGAAACGGCTTAGTCTAGTCTGGAAATACTTAGATGGGCACTATAACCATCTTCTCTTTAAGTGTATCTAGACTCTGTTGACATTCCTCATTCCATAGGAATTTTACATCTTTCTTTAATAGTTTTTCCATCGGTGCTGTAATCTTTGCGTAGCCCTTGATAAATTTTCTGTAGTACCCGATGTGACCAAGTACTGTTCTCAGTTGTTTGACTAAGTTGGGTGGTGGGAGATTTACAATTATGGCAATCTTTGCGGGATCTACCATCAAGCCTTGTCTGCAAACAATGTGACCCAACAAAACACCAAATGGCGCACAGAATATACATTTTTTCAAGTTTAGAGAAATCTGGTGCTGTCTACATTTCTCTAGAATCAGCCTTAAATCTCCTATGTGCTTGTCAATCAATCCAAATACAGTCCAATCATCGAAATAAACTTCTAGGAATTTATGAATGTATTCTTTAAATACAACAACTACTACTGTAGAAAAGATAGCTGGTGCATTCTTAAGACCAAAGGGAATTACCGTATACTGGAATGAGCCCCATTCTGTTGCAAAGGTGGTCTTAGATCGATTTTCTGGATGAATTTTGATCTGATGATAGCCTGAAAATCCATCGGTGAAGGAGTAGACCTCCTGTCCTCCTACATTGTCTAACACTTCATCTGTGAAAGGTGTTGGGAATGGATCATGAAGCGATGCATCATTGAGCTTGCACAGGTCGACACAGATCTTGATGTCTCCTTTTGTTTTCTTTTCTTGCACGACCATGGGGCCAACCCATTCGCTCTCCTCTACGGGTTCAATGATGCCTGCTGCTAGCATCTTGTCGATCTCATCCTTAACTTTTTCTTTATAGCGTGGATTTAATCTGTAAGGATGTTGCTTGACTGTTCTGGCATCCTCCTTTAATGGTATCCTCATTACTCCTAGGTCACCAACTATTCCCTTCATTTCTGTGAACTTGGTGGGAAATAGGTCCTGGTAGTCATGTAGCAAGTCTGTAATCTTTCCAACTGTTTTATCATCCCAATAGTCTCCAATAGAGGCAAACTTTGGTTCTGTGTCTGTGCCAATATTGATCTTTTTAGTCTTGATGGGCTCTGTGATTGCTGGAATTTCTAGCTGCGGTCCCTCAACATCGCGAGTCCCTTCTGACTCCGGAATGTTGATGTTGCGAGGATCATCCTCCTCCTCCTCTGGTTCTGCTGCAAAGTTATAGCACTCAAGCGCATCTTCTAACTGGATGGCCCACTCTGGTGGAGTATGTACTGATAGGCTACAATCCTCAAATATCTTAGTCTTTATTACATCTAGGGCCTCATCAACACTTGAATACTTAGATTCGAAAGTGAAGGTGAGTAGAAAGCTGTCTATCATAAGTGACCATGTAGTAGTTCCCTTGCACAATTCAACCTCTATGTACCAGTTCCTTGGGACTGTGTCTAACGTATGAATGAATCGGTGGACCCATTCATCCTCAGGAATGTTCGACCAATTCTGTTCGCACGTCTGAATGTGTGACCTGAGTTCACTTTCTCCTGTGTATTTCTGCTGGGCATACTCTCTGTCAGTAGGGAATCTGATCGCCATCAGTCTCTTAAGATCATCCCATGATGCGATATTCTCTTTATGCGCATACCACCATCTTGCAGGTGTGGCTCGTACTGCAAGGTCCATAGCTGCGATCCTCTGCTCGTGAGGAATTTGTTGTTCAAACTGCGTGAGAAAGTCCTGGATATCTACTAGACCCTGAAATGATGGGATCTCACTCATCTCTGCGTCGATCCATCGCAGTGACTTAGTCAAGTATGCACATCTATGCGCTGAGACTTCGTGAAGTCTATTCTGCCAGTTTTCTAGACCAACATCTGAATCCGATGTGCATGAGCTGTCGCATCGCCAACTAATGTTCCCTTCTGCGGTTGGATTGATGTAGTCACTCTGTTTCGCAGTCATCTGATAGAGACTCTCCATGTTACGTGCCTCTTCCTCTGCTCTGATTGGTTGGATGTATCTAGGACCCTGAAGAGGATCCAGCGATGCAATGAACCTGATCTATGCATCCTCAAAGTTCATTTGTCTCCTCTTTAGGTCGATAACAGCCATGTTACCGATCACCCAATCGATGCCTAGCAATGCTGGATATGGTCTACTATCGCCAATGATTTCTATCACTTCAAAGTCCGCGGAGCTGCAAACTCCATCAATGTCAACTGGTACCTGCAATAATCGACCCATGGGTGATACTCGTTGTTGATTAGCTAACCTCGGATGGATAGGCGATCTGACTAACTTAGTGCTACCCATCTGCTCCCATGTCTGCTTAGTTAGAACATTTACTTCTGATCCTAGATCTAGGACTACCTCATCCATTTCAAATTCTCCAACCTGTGATGTGAGCTTCATCTCTCTTCCTGTTCTTATATGGCCCATAATGCTATGAACAACGCACTGTGCACTACTCAAGAGAGAAGGTTGCTGACACTGATCTATGATGCGCTGCAGTTCTGCGATAGCTTTTTCATTTCTGACGAGTTTCAAGCAACTACGCAGGAAGGAATGTACACTTCCTGTCAACTCGTCCTCGTCGCATCTTCCCGATGTGGTAGCCTGCAGTATCTGTACAGGGCTATCGCCATAAGGTGCTTGCTGCGGTACGCCCCTAGATGATGGTACCTGCCATCCTGGTTGCATAGGTTCATCAAATAAAGTCTTAGCTTCCTGAAATGTATGTTTTTTCTTCTGTAGGTCAAGTGGTGTTGCTTTGTTAGGAGCTCTACGCACCCTTTCTTGTTCTGCATTCTTTCCAATATCTGGCGATGTTCCACTGGTGGAAGCACCGCTGCGAGTCACAATGTTGACTCTTGGCTCTGGTTCTTCCTGCTTAGCAGCAATGAGCTGAATATTCTGGTGTACTGCTGGCTTAGGTTCTCTGATCTTAGCTATCAAGTTAGGGCATTCTTCTATTGTGTGATCATAAGATTTGTAGTAGTTACATGTGGTGGTAGGGATCTGACAGTCCCTAGCATAATGTCCTACAACTCCGCAGTTGTGGCAAGTGATCGGTCCGCGACCACGGCCAAAGCCTTCTCCACGGCCAAAGCCTCCTCCTCTTCCTCGTCCTCTGAATCCTCCTCTGCGGCCACCATAAGCTGGATCATGCTATCGTCCTGCTGCTGGACCCTGTGTTTCTGATTGGACTCTGTACAAGTATTTCTTGCTCCCGACCATAAGATCATAGGCTCAGCAATCGTGTTCATCATGGCCTACAGACTTGCAGAAGACGCAGTATAAGTTCTTAGGTGTCTGCACATACTTCTGAAGTAGAGGGAAATGGTGAGGTAGATGTCCTCGCGTTTTGCATATTTCACACCACGACCCGTGGGTCTGTGGTAAGGGGTTAGGAGCCCCGATCGCTATATACTCTACAAAGACTGGACAGTCGTCTTTACTATGGCCTTGTGCTTTACACTTTACGCACCATATGTCTTGCGCAACTTCTTTCCCTTTCTTAAGCTCATGCATCTGTAACATGAGATTAGCCAACTGGTTTTGTAACGTTGCCATGCCTGTGTTGGTCTTAGCTAGAGGTGAGGCCTCTAGTTTCATTGCCATCTCCAATGCTTCGTCTTGCGTCTAGATTTTCTGCTGCATTAACGACAGTCTGATGTGAGGGAGCAGTGCTGCAATAAGCCATTCCTTATGCTCCTCTGGCGTAAACTCAAACCTGACTTGGTCTATAAGGGCTTTGAATTTCTGGTCAAAGTCCCATACTGACTCTGTAGGTAACTGCTTAATGTCTTTGAGCTCTGTAATGCACTGTGACTTAGACTTAGGTTTCTTAAACTCTTTAATCATGGCGGTCTTGACCTGGACAAGTGTTCTGAGTACTGTGGTATACTTTATAGACCATGTTAAGGCTCTATCTCTCAGTGTGGTGACCAACTGTACAAGTTTAAGATTATCGGCATTGATTGCTTTAATGGTCCACATGGCTTCACATAGAAACCAAAGCTGTTCTAGGTCCTCTGCTCCTGTACCCTTAAATATAGGTAGTTTCATATCATCCCCCATTCTATTTCTACGTGGTGGGTGTTTATTTGCTACATTACTACCACTTGGCGGTGTAGGTGGAGGTGATGTAGCGGTAGTATGTACTGTCTGCGAGCTACTGGATGGAGTTCCTACGGGATTGTTCTGTGTCTCGGTCTGTTTCTGTGGGGTATAAGGGTAGTAAGGGATACCCCCCTCTGTTCTTTCTGTGCTACTGTAATTTTGTTCTTTAGTATTATCTGAACTGCTTTCAAATATGGGAGAGCTGAAATCTACTTTGTATTTCTTTCCACTACGTGTTCGGCCAATGTCATCAAAATCACTTTCAAACTCTTGTGACATTACTATCTTTACTTATTCATCTGAAACCAGATCCATTGTTCCTTTTTCATGTAATAACATCTTAATGGACAAGTTTAAGGATTTTAGGTACTTACCGTGATAGCCTTTGAAGAAGTACCGCTCTGCCTTGCTGAAACTTTTTCTTTGATCAACTACAAACTCTGTGATGAAACCTCCTAGCACACTCATGAGCCAGAATTCCACTGCTCTCGTGATGATATTATCAAGGTTCTTCACGATCTGAGTTAGCTCCGGTGTCCAGACAATGTTTCTTTCCTTCTTGAATATGCTCGTATCAGTCAACTTTGATAACCAGTCGTAAAGCTCGTCCCCAAAGGTTGCAAAAAATATCACGTGCAGGGCTAAAGATATATGTTTTTGTAACCAGGCCTCTATACTCATTTTAGGACTCCTATTCTCTCACTCAGCAAATTCTCTTATGTTAGACCCAACCCACTCACTGAGTTCGTCTCTAGTAGGGCGCCACCAGAACATCAGTGCTCAGTTTGTTCAAAACCGGCAATGGAACCATTTGTTGGTTGCTTTGGGCAGACCCAGGTTTACTATAATTAACCAACAACACCCCTAGCTCACTGGCCCTTTCGGCGACAGGCCGTGGAGCGGCCTGAAGTCTCACCCGAAGTGAATCTAATGGGTTGGACAAGGACTCAAGTGTCTTGGACCAGGTTCTGTGGTGGCCTGTACGTCTCGCAG
The DNA here is from genome assembly GCA_001517045.1 of Pseudotsuga menziesii. NCBI lineage: Eukaryota > Viridiplantae > Streptophyta > Pinopsida > Pinales > Pinaceae > Pseudotsuga > Pseudotsuga menziesii. Next base: position 73,226 of record LPNX010418441.1, read on the forward strand.
CTCTTCTAGCCGCGGGATCTCACTTTCGGTGACGCACAACTGTCTCTTATGCGCAGCGACTCTAACCCTTATTGCATCTCCACGCCTCGGCCAACACGTAACTCCCGCCTACGCTAGATTCTCAACCGCAGCGCACCACAGCTCCTCTGCTGGTGCGATATCACCTCCTTGCGATATCCTACCACTGCGGCTCTGCGTAGTCAGTGCTACACGTGCCCAACTTATAGGACTCAATCCTCAAGGCTATTTACTCTGCGACTCTTAACTATCTAGGATGAAACACCGATAAACTCTTATACATAATACTTAAAGACTTCGCTGCTTTTATCTTTACTAGTGTTGTAGACTGAGTAACGCATACATACATCAAACTGTAAATAAGGTTCATGCACCAATAGATAGATGCAACAAATAAACACAACACATAAATCAATCACATAACACTTGATTTTAACATGGTTCACTTCCAGGATGGAAGTTACGTCCACAAAACTGTGTTTCTCTATTATAACTTGAGGGAAGCAAACACAGTTCTGCTGCACCACATATGCAGCTAGATATCTTCTGGGTAACTCCGCACACAGCCTGGAGCCCTTTTCTCTTAGATCTCTTTTCTATCTCTATCTCTATATTGCCTCTCTTACAATATACTCTTGCCTCTCCGTCAATCCCTGTGGATTGTTACATACAAGCTCAATAATCTAGCCACTGGTTACAGTAAGATACTACAGCTAATAACATAACCAGAGCTCGACTCCTATAATACAACTGAATATGAGCTAACTAACAGATTGGCTCAAGGCCTTACAATGCTTATCTGGATAGTTCTCTGAACAGCTAACCTTTTACAATACAAAATACATCCCTTTATAGGCGGCCCGAAGGTCTCGCCATTACAACACTGTGGGTCTGTCCCAACAGTAAACCCCAAACCCTAACTGGTGACAATCGTCATAACTGTACTTGGAGTAGCCGCTTTTCGTCACACCACAGCTCCTCTGTAGTCTTCCATGCTTCCCAGCACTGACCATGGGTACTATGCACCGCTTATCTCTACCATCCTGCAGCCTTCCATGCTTCCCAGCATTGACCATGGGTACCGGCGCTGCTTCCTCTTCTGCCCTTCGCTTTCAATACCTTGGCCTCGTCGTTCCTTTTCCTTTATGAGGGTAGCTGAACCCTCTTGTCCCCGCTGTTGCCTTCAATGCAGTGGGTGAGCTCTCTCTTCTCGGCTGCTCAGGTACTGTCGTCTTTCTTGACTTCTCTGTCCCAACAGTAATGGTTTTCGGCTCTGATCTGTAGCTAGAAACATGCTACAGCTTCGTAGCTTTACCTCCTATATCTCCGCCAAAACTGTCTATCCGTCAAAATAGCAGCTTCTTCTGTAGCTATGGGACCCTACTCCAACAGTTTGCATAAATTATTAATCCTTGGATGTTCGAGACCTTATCAAATTTACAATAAACCAATAACATATACCCATTGATTAATATTCGAATGAAAACTTATGGTGAAAGGTATGAACACCAAAGCTGACCCCATAATTTGAAAGATAAACCAATTACCAATAATGACTTCAATGTAGTGATTTTTTCCACTAACCATAGTTCACAAAGGTTGTAAAAAACATGGAATTTCACTGATTCAGTAGCTCATGAAATGTCACCATTTCAGTAGCTGTCGGTTCTGTAGATTTGCTATAAGAAATTTGAACATTTCATCAAAACAAAATAAGATTTTGTTTGATGAAATATGTTTTTTAAGGATGTTGAGATAGGGGTACAACAGATGGCGATTGACTGGGCAGAACAGTTATCTCTGCTTCTTAACCTGAAACCATGCAATAAAAAAAAATTAGTTCCTTCATGTATGCCATAATACAGACTTCAGTATTTTAGCATCTCAAACAGATTCATGAATTTCTCATCTCTATAAATTTACCAGAAATTTACTAGAAATTTACACCTTTAATTATTTACTTGATAAAAAATTTAGTCTCTCACAAAAATAATCCCAAACGAAATAAAACAGTAATGAGCTTGCTTTTAAAGAATAAAATCCCAATACATAAGCATGGCCCTGCTGCCAGCAGGCGTCCATAGCCTCGACAGGGTTGCTTCAAAGCCGAAAGAATGCCAATATCCCATCTGCTAGTTATAGATATACAATTCTGGTTAGGCTGAATTGTTACCATCATTTTTCTTTTTTCCTTTTTATATATATTTCTGAAGGCCACGGTTCTGGCTTGGTAACCAGATGGTAACCATGTCAGTCACCAGTCTGCACTACAATAAATAAACTGGCTCGTTATGAGACCTTTTATCCCTTAGTGTTTTTCCAAGGGCCATTGTCCAGGCTTGGTGAACAGAAACGACAATGTTACTGAATGCAAACCTATGATCCTAAATAGACTGGGTCGTTATGAGACCCTCTATCCTTCCGATTATTTTAAAAATATTCAAATCCAACCATGGCCAGAATGTAGTTATATTAATCTCTAATGAGATTATCTTAGCAGATGGGGAGGCAAGTCTAATTCTCTTTATGAGAAAGGATGGAGTAAAAGACTTAAATAGATAACCTTGCCAAGTACTGCCCTAATCCTTTTGAAAAAATCTTTGCAAAGACTCATATTATTAATTTATATTAACATGATTTAAGAATTTCTGGTAAAATCTAGAAAGATGAAACACCATTAACTGTTCACTACGTGAAACATTGTAACAATTTTCAGGGTAGTAAGATCTTTGTGCATGATTATAGATCAATCACAGAACTTGATAAAAAAAAATCATCAGTTTGAAGTTTGACAAATCAATCAGACTCAAAAATATGCAAATAAAACAACAAATGAATATGAGAAAATATCCAAAGCAAACAAGTCAAATAAACTCACTAATAAATTCCACAGACCAAGATATGTACAGGATAATCCCTTGAGAGGGATCAGCAGAAATATTTCTTAATCAGATGACCATTTACCGGAAGGTTTTCGATGTCACCCTCCAGCGTCTGCAACCTGAAAGTGCTAGGACCAAGTTTTTTCTGTAATAATAAATGGTCCCAGCCATAGGCATTGGAACTTAGTATGTTTTCCTTTATTTTCGTGCTCCTTGTCCCATTTCAGAACCAGGTCACCTACTTCCAAATCCCTACTGGCTGATTTCCTATGATCAAACTAGCGTTTCACAGTCTGTTGGTGTTGGTCAAACTTTTTTCTAGCCAACTCTCTATCTTCCTCCAGTTTAAGCAAGGTATTGATTCAATGTTCCATGGCGGAACATGGTGTCTCCTGTACTGACTGGGAGAGCTGTAGAGAGGGTAAAAATAAGTGAGGAGGAAAGATGGTTTCTTTACCATATACCAGAAAAAAGGGAGAATTACCTATGGCGGCTTTGGGAGTCACTCTGTCAGCCCACAAGGCATTCGATAAGGCGTTATGCCAATTTCTGTGATGATTAACTACCGTGCGTTTCAGAATTTTGATTAAATTTTTATTTCAAGATTCAGCTAATCCATTACCTTGAGGATAATAATTAGCTGAATATTTTAACTTTATACCTTTTTCCAATGCATATTCCATTAACTTTACAGAAGAAAAATAGGTTGCATTGTCAAAAATCAAAGATTCGGGAACACCAAATCTGGTGATAATAAAAGAATCAAGGAATGATATCACCTGTTCTGAGTTAACCACTCACAAAGGGATGGCTTCAACCCATCTCGTGAAATAATCTGTGGCTGTCAAAATATATTTGTGTTGCTGTGAGGAAGCTGGTGTGATTGGACCAACAATGTCCAGACCCCATTGTTGAAATGGGACTTCAATGATAACAGGATAGAGAGGTAATGCTGCTCTCTTAAGTCTGTCGCCTGCTCTCTGACACTCTTGACATTTCTTAGCAAATGCATATGCATCTTTGAACAAAGTAGGCCAGTAGTAACCAGCTTTGAGTACTTTATGTGCGGTGGTTTCTCCGCCAAAGTGTCCCCTGGCTGGCCCTACGTGCAATTGAGATAACACATTATCAGCTTCATTTCTTTCTAAACAACGAAGGAGGACTCCTTCGGAATTATTTTTGAACATAACGTTATCAATCAACTGATAAGGGGCAGATATTAATCTCAAAGCCCTCTTGCTACGTGAATCTAAATGTTCAAGGGCATTCCCATGCAATAGAAAAAACTTAATATCATGATACCAGGAATCAGAGGCGGCTGAGATCGGAAAAATTCCCTTTCGAAAAGAAAATGTTCGTCAAAGAAGTGCAGATCAGATTCAGAAATGCCTGAAGATCCAGCTGCTAACTTACAAAGTCCCTGTCCCCTGACAATCTTTAGAGGCTTAATTTCCAGGTCATACTCCTGAAGTGTTGTAACCCAATGGGATCGCTTTTCACCCAGGTCTTTTTGTACCAAAAGATTTCTGACTGCGGAATACGACACAATAACCTTGGTATGGGACTTCAGCAAATAAGGTCGGAAATGCTTTACCGACTTAAAAACAACAAATGCTTGTTTGTCTACTTCTGGATAATTCAGCTCTGCACCATTCAAACTAGAACTCATAAAAGCAATGGGAGCTTCATTGTTGTCTTGATTTTTCTGCGTTAAAACAGCGACATATGAAGAGTCAGAAGAAAACGTGTACAAAATAAATGGTTTAGCAAAATCCAGGCTTATTAAAGTAGGACCTTCAGCAATAGCTTTCAATATATCGTGAAAATATTGTTTTTCTTCAGCAAACCATTTAAATTCAGCGTCTTTCTTAATCATTTTTTGAAGCGGCCTGACAATGTCAGTGAAACCAGGAATGAACCTGGAGACAAAATTAATCTTCCCTAGAAATGACTGCATAGTTTTCTTTGAGTGAGGCATAGAAATCTGTGCTATAGCCTGGGTACGTTCAGGGTCAATATTGATACCTTGTTTAGAAACTACAAAACCCAGTAACTTACCTTCTGTAACCGCAAAGATGGATTTCTTGGGGTTCAGGGAGATCCCATATTTCCTGCACCCCTCAAAAACCCTCCTAAGATGTGTTAGGTGGTCAGCTTTGTTTTTTGAAAAGACAATTATGTCGTCAAGGTAAATGACGACAATTTTACCAATCAGACCTCTGAACGCAATATCCATTGCTCTTTGAAAGGTTGCTCCGGCATTAATTAAACCAAACGGCATTTTCCTATAGGCATAAGTTCCCCAAGGGGTTCTAAAGGTTGTTTTCAATTGATCTGTTTTGGACACTAACACTTGGTTGTATCCCGAAAAGCCATCTAAAAGTGAAAACATTTCAGATCTAGAAACCTGTTGTAATATCTTTTCCATAGGTGGAACGGGATAATTGTCCTTTTCTGAAACCTTATTCAGATTTTGGAAATTGACGCATAACCTGATATCACCACTTTTCTTTCTAACGGGGACAAGATTTGCCACCCACTGGGCATGCCGCACTGGAAAAATTATTCTGGCAGCAAGGAGTTTATTTAGCTCCTTCTTCACAGTCGGTTCTAGGCTAGGATGCATTTTCCTCAACTTATACTGAAAAGGTTTAGCCTATTGTTTCATGGGAATGACATGTTGCATTATATTTGGATCAAATGTCTTAATATCGTCATAGGTCCATGCAAAAATGTCTTTAAACTCATTAAAGAGTTGTATGAAGGCTGTTTTTTCTTGGGGAGTACATGTACTACCTAGATTGACACATTGAGGATTGTGTTTAGTACCTAGATTTATGACTTCAGACTGCATAGTAGAGCTGTTGGTTTAACAGTTCCTTGCACCTTTAAATTTATCCTTTAGATCATAAAATTTTTCAAGTTTAATTACAGATCTAGGAAGGGTGCTGACCTGATTGAGAGATTCCTCAATTGAACAAGGTTTATGAATTACCGCAAAGTTGTACAGATCCTCATCATGAGTCCTTTCATCGATGGCTGCATCTTTGAAAGTGTCCTTCATGGTTAGAAAATCGATCAACTGCTCATCGTGGTCAAAGACTCTCCAATTGACAATGTTATCAGGCATGGAGGGTCTGAAAAGCAATTCAACAGAGAAAGAATCAGCAAGCATCCCTTCAGACGGAATTAACCTTGAAGCAACATTAGCTAACAGATTTGCTTCTTGATTCAAATAACGAGGAATATAATTTATGTTAAAGGCTTCAAATGATAGCAATAAATTCCATACCTCTGTCTGGTAATTTCTCAGATGCCTAGCAATGCAATGTATAGTATTGCGTACCTGTCTAACAATAATCTCAGAGTCTCCTAACACTACCAAAGCTTTGGCTCCTAGGTCAATTGCCTTTTTCATCCCCTGAATAAGAGCTTCATATTTAACAATATTGTTGGTGCAATCAAATTCCAACCTGCAAGCAACGAAATACCTTTTTCCATGGGGATGGATCAATAAGCAACCGGCCCCAGCCCCTTCCCTTGACTTAGATCCATCAAAATATAGAGACCAGAGACCATTATTTAGGTCTAAATGTGCAGTGTTCAGATTTGGAACTTCTTCCAAAACTTGTGTAAAATGGAAAACTTCAGATTGTTGTTCTACATCCGGGATTGATGAAGTTTCAGCCTCAAGATTCCCAAATAAAGAATCAACCATATAATTGCCCATTATGGTATCAGTGAATAACACTGGTTCGTTTGAGTCATCCAATTCTGTGACTGTATGCTTCATATAACGTTCTCGATCAATCCTGATTTTATTTGGGCGACCATTATGGGGTATCCACAAGTGCGACCAATCTGTTGCGAAATATCCTTTCAATTTTTCAGACCAATCTCTACTGAGGAATAAACCATATGCCTTTGGGATATCTGCAACGATTATATCAATGATAAAATGGACCTGAGGGTTTGAATCTAATCTTATCAAATAGTCCAAGCTCCTTCTATTTGTATATGGTTCAATAGAAATGTTACAAGTGAGTCATGATGAGTTGAAAGTAAATTCCATTCCAATTAAAAAAAACACATGGGACATGCCATCTAGTCATGAGATAGTAAAGGAAATTATTATTAGATGTCAGATAATGCAACAATAAGGAAATGGATATCGAGGGAATAGTATGATATTATAAACACAAATAAACAAGTTAATATTGACTACCAAAAAAAATGAAACTAATTGTTATAATTCACTTGGTTTTCAGAAAATGCACTAGGTGAGAAGGGTTGAAGTCACTAACAAAGAATGTAAAGAGTAAATTCTTTTGAATAATTATTCAATTTATATTATTTATTGTGAAGGAGATAATGGGGTAAGTACTCGGACTTAAAGTTGAATTCTCTTGATGTTTGCAAGGAACCAAACATCCAACACCATGTCTTTCTCAAAATCGATACATGAAACAACCATAAATTTGAACAATATAAAAAGGTCATTCTCAATGCTAAGAAAATTGTAATGGAATAGATATATAAAATTATAAATTATAAATTATATCTAGAATAGAAAATATTAAATTTTGGAAGGTAGGAAGATAAGGAAACCTTAGAACTTTTGGAAATAATCAAAAGATATAGAGTGTTGAAGGGAATGATAAACACTTGCTGAGTTAGAAATATAGTTGGGACAATATACATGACGCAAGTTGAAACTTCCATCAAGTACTGGAAGAATGAATCGAGAAAGGTTTTTGTTAAAAGAACTATGGATATGAGAAACACAATGAGTTAAACATGTAATGATTGTGATTGCTTGACATGGGGATGCCTAAATAAAATGACAACTAGTCCTCTAATATAGGAATCAATGATATTATAACGACACACATGATGTAACTTCACAAGTATGTCGAAGGGGTTAAATGTAAACAAATGTGGTGAAAAAAGGTATGTGCATGACCTGCGCTCCAAATTGGACACTACGATGTTGATGAAATAAATAGGTGATAAAATTTAATGTGTTCATATAAGCTGCTAAGACTCTACACTTTAGAAACAAATCAAGTTGAGAAACAACTTTATTAAAAACATATGGGTTTGGAAGTAGACTTATGTTGAGTGACTTATTCATTGATTCTGACAATGTGATAGTTTCTCTTGATTTGAAAAATTCAAGATTATAACCTATCAATATGTATTTACTTAAGATTGTATGAATTTTTTCTTCTCACATTGGAGGAAAGGATAACCGAATACAATTTAAACCACACTTGAATTTTGTTGTGCCAGAAGTTGAATTGGTAACTACTTTTGTGGCTACTTATGCAATAAGTATTGTAGTTAATTGGATATATTGGATCGTTGTTGATGAATGGGAAGTGTTGGAAAGCTAAGTCAATATTGGAGAATTATGGATAAGTACAAGTGGACATATATTATGTGAATATTGTTTAATTATTAAGAAAGTGATCGAACCCTATTGGGAGGAATATAAATAAGTGATGGTAGCACATCTAAAGCTTATATCCATGATCATTTAAAAATAATAATATAGAATGGCATAAAGACATGAAATTGAAAAGAAAGTAAACTAGCATTGAAATTGTGATAAAAAAAAATAAAGATAATCCCGAGACAATGTTTCTTGAAGAGGGGGAGTGTGTAATACCCCATTTAGGGATAGAAAAAATAATTGAATGAAATCATTCTGTATAAATTGTTGTGATGACTCAATATTAGGGTATAATGGTTAATGTCTTGGTGTAAACTTCCATTTCATGATTCATGTATGAGGATCTAATATCAGCTATAGATATAGTTCCAATACTATGACCAAGGAGGATGCACTAGTAATGCGTAGACTGTCTCCATACTTATTCCAGTACTTAGGGTCGAATTTTCTTGAAGTGGGAGTGTATGTATCACCCTGTTTTTGTTTAGACTATTGAAATTATGATCATTATTCTTTGAGGGAATTTGATGACGAATGATAGATTATATGTGATTGAGCACTAAAACTATCTATGGGCTTATTCTTTGAAGGAATCTAGTTTCAGATGACCTAGACATGTGTGAAACAATTATTTGTTTAGGAAAAATGAGTAAGAGGATAATATCATGATGTGTTGTCAAATGATAAGTAATTGTGATTATGAAAATTATTCCAGCATTGGTAAAAATATGAGTACTGTTAAATTATGATGATTAAACAGTCCTGTGATGTTACCAACAAAGATTGATTGATGTGCAAATGAAAGATGATGTTATAGTAAAAGAATGTTGAAAAAAAATTGTGAGATATATAGCATGTTCTCTAATGGTCTTTTGAGATATCTAGAATGTTCTTTAATGGTCTATATTTTATATGCATACACATTAGTTTTTTTTTTGGACCCCTTGGAGGGTTGTTACATTCACCCATGCCACTAGGTCCTCATCGTTGATCATTTTCCAATCATGTTGCTAATGAGGTCCTTGATTAGAACCTATTACATTAGCAAGTAATCTTTAATATTGGAATACAATAAATCCTAGTGTAGTTTTACCATAGAAGTTGTGTTGGTCCCTCGAGCTACACATCAACATAAAAACAAAAATGAGCATAATCATAAACATACTACATGTACACATAAAACACATAGATTTTCCCAACATGCAACAAAAAAAATGATATATATATATATATATATATATATATCGTGTTATATACATCAAGGGCCTCACGGGGCATACATACAAAAAACATTCCGTATGGGGGTACATTGAAAATTTTCCTCCCATAGGCAATGCCAATAACATATACAAAATCGGGATCATCACCCTATACAAAAATACAATACATGATCCCCTGGACCCATTGAGTGTCCTCTCGTAACAAAGCATAATTCCTTAAGATCACCACAAAGGGAAAATCCCATACCAATACTGCTAGTGGACCTAAATCTTTCCTTGGTCCAAGAGGTAGCATTCATTTTGTTGATGAAGGAATATGTCCTCCATAGACTCCCCATGTGATCTGACTAGCTACAACAACCCTGCATACCACCTAGATCCACCCACACAATGCGAGTAACCAAACCACTTGGGATAATTTCTGATCACTAAGAGCACCCAATGGACACTCATCCATGTCCATGACAAGGATGATCAAATACCTCTCTAGATAAACCAATTCTACTATAGTGAGGGTCCCAGGAACAACACCACTTGTGAGTGCAACACTACCCGCTGATCTATATTCCCCCATTTCTCCCCGTACTCAATGATTTCGCTCATCCTATGGCCTACAATGTCGAGTCCTTATGGGGGATAGCATATCTATAGAAGTTGGTTCCCCAACATCTCTCACTAGCCTAACATCTGCATCAAAACATCATCCAATGTCAATACCCAATATATACATATGCATGCTCAACAAAACATGTGCATATAAAAAAAATATACAAAGCATGTATAAACAATATCACATTGGTGCAAGAGCCGCACATCACCACGAAAGTCCATCCCAGTCAAAGGACATCTCCCCATAGCTTTGATCCTCTGTCTCCACACCTGTAAATAATGAAATGTGAAAATAGATCCCACCTTACCAAGACTATCCCTGGGAATTAGACACCCCCGTAATCTCATTTATGTCTCCCTCGACCTTCTTGAGGGTACTACCACTAGCAGTCACAATGATGGGTACTTCTCAAATAAGTAGAAGCATTTCATGCCGCTAATATGTGAACTAACTGGTACCCAAGATAGACATCACGTTCAACATCTCATGCACATGCTGCAGCATAATACACCTTTAGGATACTTGATCCCCAAACATAACTCGCTCCATTAACAAGAGTTGTGCTCTGGTAATCTGGTTGGTTCTCATTACACAAAGCACCCAAACCATCGTAGCTTCTACAACTCATATATAAAGGCCCTCAATATGGGAAATTCCAATCTTCCCAGTAACCCAAGTGATCAGGTCCCTATGGCAATATTGGGCCATGAGCTCGCCAATTCTATGATAACTAGTTAAGGCGAGACACACAGGATCCATAACCATGGATTGAAGTCTACCTTGTATTAAGGAAAACAATGGATTGAAGTTAACCATGCTCTCATGGCTATGTCAACCATGGTCAACATAAATGTTCTCCTGGTTATGTCAACCATGATCAACTAAATTTAACCATACTTAAACAATGGTAGACCATGGTTCAAATCCTACTTTGGTTCAACGTCAACTATGGCTAAAGTCAACCATGACTAACCATGGTATAAATAATTGAAGTTATGTTATTTTTAATTATTAAATTTTTATTTATATATTTATTTATATTACCTTTTTTCTATGTTTTCATTTGTAAATAATATATTTTTAGTTTTTAATAATAAAAATAATAATAATAATTCACTAATACTTACTTGCACACTGGCCATCAACTAGCAAGCCATATTAATTAATAATATGGCTTATATATGTGGATCAACACATATCAACCACTTTCAAATATGTGGCCATGATTGATATACGTCAATTGGTGTATGTAATCCATATTATTATTTAATATTGCATGCTAGTCAATACTATATAGATCTTTTCATTATCCTCGCCCAACTTTCTTTCAACTACATTTGAAATCTTAATATGTTTTACATCTTCAATGAGAACTACGACAACTATGGTAGTCTCTATCTCTTCTAATATTATGAGAGCAATGTCATCTTCATCATTCTTTACCACCATTAAGTTATTTTTGTGATACATTTTTTGTCTAGTGTTCTCTTTCCATTTCAACATCTTCCAACACATCTTCCAACATCTCCAACACATCTTGTCATCTTATGCTAATTTTTCCAAATCCTTTTCATACTTAGTTTTATATTTAATTATCTTCACTATTCCATTTGGTATCTTTGCGACGTGTTTGAGACTTCATTAAAATGGTTCTAGATAAGGTGTCTCAACCTAGAGTGTCTATATGTGTTTGCTTATGTAAATTTATTCAACCCATTTTAAAACAATTATGGTTGCAAGTACATACCTTTTCAGCAAATTTAAAACAATTTAAAAAGGTTTTGGTACAACTTTATAGGTTAAAGTTTAATGGTATAAAGTAACATGGATATAATACTTTAACATTAAATATCAGTATAATGGTACGAGGTTTCACTTCTAGGCCAATATAATAACATGTTAGTTCATATTGTGATTTTTAAAATTGTCAAAAACCAACCCAATTTATTGCAAGTATTGGGGGTGGATGAGGAATTTAGAATGGGGAAGGTAGGGGATTTATAAGGATTGGGGTATAAAAATGCATGTCTAGGAGGTTTTAGGTATTGGGAGGGGATTTTAATAAAATTAGTTTGGATCAATATCTATGGAACTTAAGGGCATTCTTTAGTATTCCACGATAGCACGTGCTATGTGAGAGGTTCACTAAGTGAAGCCCCCCGTCTATAACATATAACATGGTTATATGTTAATCTTAGATTCATTAAATGTTATCATTGTTTTATTTTGGTTTTCTATTTGTTTGGTTTTTACAGCTCAATTTTATGTTTAATTTAAAGTAACAATTTAATAAAATACTGAGTCAAAAACTTCTAATATAGATCTTAATCTAAAGTTCAAACCAAATATTACACATTAAATTAATTAAAACTAAAAAAATTAATGGAACTTCCATACTTTGTTAGAGGTCATATATTATCTAATTTACTAATTGATATCAATTTCACTCATTTCAATCTTTAATGGGTAATACATCTTTACCATTTACATTTTTTATAATGGTAGTGGCAATAATATTTTATGATTGAACATCTAATATAGTTTCATCAAAAGATCTTGATCCATCTTAACTCAAGATTTATCATGCACCATTAGGGATCAAATCCATGGAGCTTCAAAATTTTCTTGACTTTTTTGATATTTTTAACTCTAGATATCGGATGGGTCAATAGGAATCAAATCCCTTGACTTACAATATTTTCTCATATTTTTATGTATTGTGAGATCCATCGAGCTCGGAGGTCCTCGGGGAATGAGAGTACTCATCAGAATATGGTAGTGAGGAAACTAGTGGATTCGACATGTTTGGAAATCCGACAACTATAGCGGATTTCGACGACAAAACATCCTTCGAAATCATACTCACCGTGAACAACTAGGGATGAACAAGTGTTTAAAGTTATTGAATTTGTGATTATTACGCATGAAATGGAAATGGATGAATCTAAAAGAATGTAAATAGATATGTTAAATTTGATAGTGTACATATGTATGTGGCTTTCTTTGTATTGGATTTTAAGGAAAAAAGTGTTCTTAACTAAACTTATTTTTTTCTTCAGATCTAGATTTTATATGCATACACATTAGTTTTTTTTGTCAGACCCCTTGGAGGGTCGTTACATTCACCCATGCCCCTAGGTCCTCATTGTTGATCATTTTCCAATCATGTTGCTAATGAGGTCCTTGATTGGAACCTATTAAATTAACAATTCATCTAATCTTGGAAGAAAATAAATCCTAGTGTGTTTTTACAATAGAAGTTGTGTTGGCCCCTCAAACTACACATCAACATAAAAACAAATATGAGCATAATCATAAACATACAACATACATGTACATATAAAACACATAGATGTTCCCAACATGCAACAAAAAAATTATATATATATAGTGTTATATACATCAAGGGCCTCATGGCACATGCATACAAAAAAAAATGCCTTATAGGGTACATTGAAAAATTTCCTCCCATACGTAATGCCAATAACATATACAATATGGGGATCATCACCATATACAAAAATACAATACATGATCCCCTAGACCCATTGACTGTCCCCTCGTAACAAAGCATATTTCCTTAAGATAGCCACAAGGGGAAATTCCCACATCAATACTGCTAGTGGACCTAAAGCTTGCCTTGGACCGAGAGGAATTTGTCCTCCATGGACTCCCCATGTGATATGGCTAGCCACAACAGCCCTGCATACCACCTAGCTCCACCCACACAGTGCGAGTAACCACACCACTTGGAAGTTGGGATAATTTCTCATCACTAAGAGCACCCAATGGACACTCATCCATTCCCATGACAAGAAGGATCAACCACCTCTCCAGATTGGTGATGTCGGTTCAGTTATATATGTTGATGGAGTGATTCGTTTGACTCTTATTTATGGTCGTGAGAAGAGAGTCCAGTAACGAATATATTGAGATAAGATAAGAAAACCAAATCAATAAATCAAGATGTTTTTCTCGCAGTTAATTCAATTTGAGTGGGATGCCGAAGAACAGAGGGAATTAGTCGAAGGCTACGAAGAATTCTGGGTTGAAGTTTTTCGAGCCCACGAAAGAGCACTTCCAAGATTTTCTCGTGGAAATTCAGGTAATTCGCAGTGGAGAGAAGCCAAACGCATGCTGTCAGACCACGGCTGGGCAGACATGTCATATTTTGGCAGGAGGAAAAATTTTGTGTATAAAATAATATTAGGAATAATTGAAGACAATGTGTTAACTATGAGAGATGATGAAGACATGCAATTTAGAAACTGTATGTGGATGATGGAGAACAACCTCAGAGATGACTTAATCTACAACTCACAGTTTCCTCATCAATCTCTGAAGATATTCGTTCTCCTGCCATCGCCTGCGAAGGCCGAGAGGTATCTCTACAATTACAGTTCCGGGCGAGGCAGCTTTTATTTCTTGGCCATCCACTTCCCTACTGTGTTTCCACGTTGCGGAACGTGGCCCAATGCATCTCCTGATGCCTGCAGATTGCTCAAACAGTATTTTCATCATGAAATTGTTAACAACGTGGATGAGATTCGTAGGATCACCTTCGCTTCGCCAGACACCATTTCGGATAGAGAGATCGAACAAGATGTGGGTTGCATGGAACAACAGAGATGGAATCGGCTCATCAAAATCTATCTCATTTTGTTCAGAGAATCGAGTACTGCGTGGGGAGATTATCTCAATTACCTTCGAGAGAAAGGCGCATGGATAGATTGAGTACCTTCCTTATATTTTAATTATTTATGTTTTAAAATCTTGAGTTTTCTCATATCTTACCTATTTGAGTGTTCAAAAGATTTAAGTTATAAATTTGTGAAACTAATTAAATTAAATTCATGGTTGTAGATGAAGTATTATAAACTTGGATGAAACTAAGTAAATTAAATTCATGGTTGTAGACGATTGATATATAGTTGGCTGTTTGTAAGTTAATAGTTAATTTGGATGAAGTATTATAAACTCGGATGAAACTAAGTAAATTAAATTCATGGTTGTAGACGATTGATATATAGTTGGCTGTTTGTAAGTTAATGGTTAATTTAGATGAAGTATTATAAACTTGTGATAATAGTCTATGATGCCACGTAGGAGATGCGGGTTCAATCAGCAACCCAAGACTGTTCTAATCAGCTCACAAAGTAGCTGATCTGTCGTCCAACTTATTCGTGGATTTCAAATCCATTATTAATTCCGTTTCATAAACGAAATTTCGCAGCCAATTAGAATGTTAACAAACTTGCTTGTTAAGTATGCCATATGGCTTGTGGACCGTTCGATCATTTTCCCCACAAGATCAATGGTGGACTCCAAAAAAAATGAAGGACATTTCATAAAAATTTCGCACCCATGAGAATTTCTTTGGACCGTGCAACTCCTCCAAGCGAAATCGTTGTCTGTCGTCGATCTACTTCAACAATCAATCTCACTTGTTGATTTCGATCCTAATTCCAGCGATCACCTCCAATTTGCAGCCTTATCCTAGGTGTTCTTTCATCGGAGTAATCAATCTCAACCATAGATATGTCGATCTTAGTCGTAGATCTATCGAAGATATGCGTCCTTTAACACTATGTAATCTTTGTCGAGTTAATCACTACAAGGCTCAATAACCTCTTGCAAAGCTCATCACATCATAGGAAATTTCACCACTTCTACTTATATTAGATTCCAGAATGCAAACATACACATACAGAGAGAGAATTTACAACAATACTCCACGAAGACATAATCACTCAATTGACTTGTAGAATAACTAATTTCTTCATTCATTTTAACCAGAAGTATCATTACACAAGTATCATTACACAGTGCGTGTACTCTTACACTCTTTGCATCCTTCTATGCATACACCTATCATAGCCTATCTGTTACATTCAATTCTTCTTATAACACTCAGTAAACCTATCAGATCCGAATAGCTTGGATCTCGTCACTTAATAAAAGAAATCCTATCAACAAAGATCTATCCTTAAAGAATTCCTTGTAGAGTTCAATGAAAATAATGACAAATTGCCACTTCTTACAAAATAGAACTAATCATATCTATCTAACAACGAACCCTATCCATCTAGAAGTGATTACATAGCATATTGACTCCTCAACCCAAGAAATCTCAGCTACATGCTCCTGCATTAGTCTAGGTAAATAATCTAGTATGTATTTTTTTGGTTTGTTCATGATTGTATGAAGGTTATATAATAGTAACAAAACAAATTTAGATTTTTATCAAACATATAAAATTTATATTATTTAATTGAAGAAACAAAATATAATGGTCAAAGAAAACAACATATTTATGTTTATTAAAAATATGTGACGTAATAGACCTATCAAAGGTAGGTAGGGAGGTCTAATCACCTTGGGCCTAGCCAATCGTATGGGAAGTCGCCATGGAATACTGTAAAGTTCCCACCAGGCCTTTAGAGGATACCATAGGTAAAACGGAAAGCTATCCAAGAGCACAATGGATATGTTGTTCTGAGCCTCTCTTCCATAAAGTAGTGGGGTAGGGATCCTAAAAAAAATAGAGGGGGAATATATGGTAAACGCAAGAGGGAAAATGAGTTTTTAGAGCGTGAGGTTGTTGTTGAAAGTGCTCTTATTGAAGAACACAGGAAGTATCAGGCACCTTATGGGATATATAAATTATTATTGAAAGTTTTATTTTGTACAAGCATTGTTACCAACATTTTGTCCAACACTTCAAATTTTCATCCATAAATATTTTCTGCTCTGCCAATAAAAATGCAAGAATGGCATTTCTGGAGTTTTATGGCTATAATCTTGAATATTATGAATGCAGACTTGCCAATTATTTTTTTTCCCCTTCCCAACTTGGAAGATCCAACCTAACACTTTGGGGAAAGTTGTGATCATTATACTACCACTAATTGTGAGAGTTATATTAAATGTAAACCTTTTCTTAATCTTTTGCATCTAATAAATGTTTTCTTTATGTTTGGTAAAAAATAATTTCAGTTTTGTTATTTAATTATTTTTAAAGTTGGTGTCATAAGGTTATTAATATCTATTTATTAATATTTTGCATTATTTATTATTTTATTAATATTATTATTTTATCATATTGTTATGATAAAAGTATCTTTAAATTATTATCATCTTATATTGTTATAAGTTTACAAAATTCCACATGTTAAATTTTTTATCAATAAAATTAAAACAAAATTAAAAAATTTATAGCATAATTTTAATTATTAATAATCTATATATTTGAATATATCTAAATTTTATTAAAAATCTATAAATTAAATTTAAAAAATATATATACTTATAAATATAAAAATTAAAATAGTATAAAAATTTAGAAAATATTTGAAATTTAATAAATATTTAAGTTACTAACTTTTTTAATTCTAACTTATTTAATCTTGAGTTTATTTGAGTTACTCACTTTATGCACCTAAAGAAATAGCATTATATTTTCTATGTTCTTTAATAAATTTCCATTGCATTTCGTAAATATTTTACATTTAGAGAGACTTAATTGTTGTCTAACAAAATTACATTATATGTTACAATTTGTGTGTTATCCTAATTATTTGGATTTGAAAACCATATCTTTGATTGAATGACTTTGATTTATTATTTTTCCAATATTTATTTTTTACAATATAAATCTGTTATTTTGTTGGCTTGGGATACCCTTGACTTGCAGGTTTTCCTTTGACTAAGAAACCATCAATGAATTTTTTGGTATGCCCAAATCCTCTACATTTGCGGGATATAAATCTTTATTTTATTATGTTTATTTGAATTACTAACTTTATTTACCCAAAAAAATAACATTATATTCAATATGTTTTTCAATAAATTTTCATTACTTTTTCCATAAACTTAATTATTGTTGACTAAAAATACATTGTGTTAGAATTTATATTTTATGTTCATCATTTGGAATTGAAAACCATATTTTTTTCTAAAAAATTGAGTTTTATCATCATCATTTAGATTTGGAATCTTCGTCTTTATCTAAACAATCCGTTAAACATACATATACTCATACCCATTATTTTATACCGTAATAATTTATCATCCTTCTCAACCATATGATATAACCAATTATGATTATGTTTGAATGATAAAAATTAAGAAAGCATCATGTAAATCTTCGTCTTTATCTAAACACTTTAAAAATACATATACTCATACCCATTATTTTGTACCCTAATAATTTATCACCCTTCTCAACCATATGATATATAACCAATTATGATTATGTTTCTATGATTAAGATTAAGAAGCATCATGCGCCTCAATGTATTGGGATTGAAGGACTCCATTTCCATTATTTTGTACCTTAATAATTCATCACCTTTCTCAATTTATCACCCTTCTCAACCATATGATATGTAACCAATTATGATATGTTTCAATGATTAAGATTAAGAAGCATCATGTGCCTCAAATTGACATTAGTATTGGGATTGAAGAACTCTATTGGTTGGTTTATTATATTTGTTTAATATAAAACTCTATTTTGTTATATATATATTCTTAATATTCTTTTATTATTTATTTTGTATTTTTATATTTTACAATTATTTTAGAATATTTATTTACAAACTATTATTTCCTTTGTATAGAAATATTTTGTCTACTAAATATTGATATGCTAACATAAAGCTATTTTGTTTCTAATTTTAGTTGTCTACCAAAATTTTCTATTTATATTATTCATTTGACTAACGTTTAGAACAAGTTTTTGAAAAATAGAATTTTAAGATAATATAAGATGAATTAAACTCTTTTTTTTAGGTTTTTTCGTTTACAAGTGGTACAAGTTATTGAACAACAAAGGAATATTTAGGCACCTTATGGGATATGGAAATTATTATTAAAAGTTTTATTTTGTACAAGCATTGTTACCAAGTCCAACATTTCAAATTTCCATCCATCAATATTTTATGCTCTGCCAATAAATATACAAGGATGACATTTCTGGAGTGTTATGGCTACAATCTTGAATGTTATGAGTGCAGACTTGCCAATTTGTTTTTCCCCATCCGAACCACGAAGATCCAACGTAACAGTTTGTGGAATGTTGTGATCATTATACTACCACTAATTCTGAGTTATATTAAATGTAAACCTTTTTTTAATCTTTTGCATCTTATAAATGTTTTCTTTATGTTTGATAAAAAATAATTTCTTTTGTTATTTAATTATTTTTCAAATTGGTATCATAAAATTATTAATATTTATTTATTAAAATTTTGTATTGTTTATTATTTTATTAATATTATTATTTTATCATATTGTTATAATAAGAGTATCTTTAAATTATTATCATGTTATATTGTTACAAGTTTACAAAATTCCAGATGTTAATTTTTTTATCAATAAAATTAAAACAAAATCCAAAAATTTATAGCATAATTTTAAATATTAATCATCTATATATTTGAATATATCTAAATTTTATTAAAAATCTATAAATTAAATTTCAAAAAATTAATTTTTTTAAGTATAAAAATTAAAATGATATAAAAATTTAGAAGATATTGAAATTTAATAAATATTTGAGTTACTAACTTTTTTAATTCTAACTTATCTAATTTTGAGTTTATTTGAGTTACTGACTTTATGCACCTAAAGAAATAGCATTATATTTTCTATGTTCTTTAATAAATTTGCATTACATTTTGTAAATATTTTACATTTACAGAGACTTAATTGTTGTCTAACAAAATTACATTATATATATATATATATATATATATATATATATATAGGCAAAGTGGTGGAACCCCCCTGACTAGCATGGTTGCCATTGGCTAAGTAACCACGAACCAGGGGCATCTAAGCCGTCAAAATCACCCGAGGATCGCACCTAGCCTCGACCGCACCAACCCTTAACATGGTTGGATTTTTTGGTATCCGACGGGATTAGAACCATACCCCGCCACCAACTGTTCTACATCTCACACAATTTGTGTGTTATCCTAATTATTTGGATTTGAAAACCGTATCTTTCATTGAATGACTTCTTTGGTTTATTATTTTTCCAATATTTATTTTTGTCCAATATAAATCTTTATTTTTTTTGTTGGCTTGGGGTACCCTTGACTTGCACGATTTGCCTTTAACTAAGAAACCACCAATGAATTTTTTGGTATGCCCAAATCCTCTACATCTAGCGGAGATAAATCTTTATTTTATTATGTTTATTTGAGTTACTAACTTTATTCACCCAAAAAAATAACATTATATTCATTATGTTTTTCAATAAATTTTCATTACTTTTTCATAAACTTAATTACTGTTGACCAAAATTACATTGTGCTAGAATTTATATTTTATTTTCGTCATTTGGAATTGAAAACCATATTTTTTTCTAAAAATTTGTGTTTTATCATTTTTTTCTAAGATCCCGTCATTGTCTCTAGGATCCCAGAATTCCGCCACTGTGCTCAGAGGATGGTTCTGAAGAAAGGAATTGAAAATAGGGGATTCCTGTATGCTTGTTAGAATCAGTTCTTGGTTCCATGCATCGCTAGAAAATCTCGTGGTTATGCCATCTTGAACTTCCTAGAAACTGTGCTTCTGGACCAACCCCCTATTTTCCTGAGAAGCTTTCCATATGTTAGAGTCTGGTTGGTTTTCTCCATAATGAACCAGGTATTTCTTGGGCCAGAGAGGGGCATATTTAAGGTTCCAAATTTTGGCCCATGGTTCCTCTTCGTAATTGATCCATCTCCACCAGATTTTGGCACTCATCACCTTGTTACTATCTCGAGGATCCTGTAGCCCTAGGCCCCCCACTGCCTTAGGAGTACATATGGTTTTCCAGTCCACCAATGGCCATTTCCTATGTCCATTCGATCCCCCCCATAGGAAATTTCACTGGATATTTCAAATTTATTTGATAACCGATTTCGGGGCAGCCAGCACCGAGAAGAGATATAATGGCATAGCTTGGAGAGCTCTGAAGGTCCATAGGCTGAGCTTTTGTTTGATTTTATCCAACAGTTCCTTCCATGAGATTTTTCTAATAGTGGATTCAACTAGCAGTGCTCCCAAATATTTCGATGGGAGTTTACCTTCCGAAAATTCCAGGATTCTGAGGATATTCCTTTTGGTAATTTTTGGGGTGTTGAAGAATTAGATTTGAGACTTTTCCTTGTTGATCTCTAAGCCACTAGCTTTCAGGAAGGTGTTGAAACTGTATTTAATGCCCTTGGCCTCATGGACCCACAAAGGACCCATGAGCATATTATCATCCACAAACCGTTGATGAGTTTGGGGATCCATCCCTGCAGTGAGGGATAAACCTAGGATCTTGTTCTTGAATCTTCTACTTTTAAGCAATCTTCCTAGTCCTTCGGCCATGATGATGAAAAGGAAGGGAGAGAGGGGGTATTCCTACCTTATTCCTCTAAAGCATTGAAAGGGGTCGAAGGGGAGCCATTGACCAAGATCGAGAAGAAGGTCGATGAAACCATGTTCATGACCTAGTTTGTCCAATCCTCCGGAAAGCCAAAATCTCTAAGAATTCCTGCTGAAATTTTCCAATTCAATTTATCATAGGATTTTGATAGATATAGTTTTAGGAGCATACCTAGAGTCTTCGAGGTTTTGAGTGAGCGAATTGATTCGTGGAACAACAGAATGCCAACCAGGATCTTCCTTCCTTCCACAAACCCATCCTGTTCCAGGGAGATGATGAGGGGAAGTAGTGGGCGTAGAATATTGGACATAACCTTAGAGAAGATTTTGTAGATGAAATTACATAGAGCAATTGGTCCTAGTTTCCCTGGGTCTTCTATTCCCACAGGGACTTCACTTAGTGAACCTCTCACATAGCACGTGCGATCGTGGGATATTAAAGAATACCCTTAATTTTGAGAGATATTGACCCAAACTCTTTTTGTTGAAACCCCCTCCCAATACTTAAAACTTCCTCCCCACCCCTTTTTATACCTCAATCCTTATAAACCACCCTACCCACCCCCACCTTAAACCCCTCATCCCCCCAATACCTACAATATATTGGTTTGTTTTTTTATAATTTTAAATTCCACAATATGAACTAACGTGATAGGATATTGGTAAACAAGTGAAGACCTCGTGTCTATTCCATTTTCTTTGGGGATAAGCATTAAGAAAGTTGAGTTCAGAGATCTATGAATTTTCCGAGTCCTCTGAAAATCTTCCACCAAGGCCCATATTTCCTCCTTTAACCAGTCCCAACAAGCATGGAAAAATTTCATAGTGAACCCATTCGGGCCCGGTGCTTTATCCTTTGCCATTTGCTTGATATCTGCCTCAACATCTGTCATCTCAATGGGTTTTCCCAGCATGTGATTGTGGTAATCAGTGATAAGCTCAGGAATATGTATAAACACCTCCCTTTGGGATTCTTCTTTGTCTCCTTCCGGCTCCTTCATCAAATTAGCAAAATAAGAGTTCAGAGTGGTTTCTAGTTCTTCTTGTGTTTCAGCTATATTCCCATCCTCCATTTTCAATATGTCAAGTCAATTCCCTTGGTGGTGTTGGATGGCCGCTTTGTGAAAGAAGCTGGTATTACGTTCTCCCTCTTGAATCCATTTGACTCTGGCTTTTTGGTTCCAATAGACTTCCTCCTATTGTTCTCGTTGGCTAAATTCCCGTAAGATACTTTTTTCTTGGATCCGTAACTCCTCCAAGAATCCCATATTCATCCTTTGAGCCTGGTTCAGTTGCATCTTACACTCTAGAGCTTGTTTTTCTTGGAATATGTTTCCAAAGGACTCCTTATTCCATTTTTTAATGTTATCTTTTAAGAGATTGAGTTTCTTTTGGAATTGGTACATTTGGGTGCCCTTGATGGGTGGGGAGTCATCCCACCATTCCCAGAGTTTCTCATGGAAATCGATCTGGAAGATCCAAAACTTTTCAAATTTGAATAGTCTGCGTGGGTTGACCCCCACATTTTCCCATTCTAGGATGATTGGCCACTGATCTGAGCCTGAACCTGGAAGTACCATTGCTCTTAACTCCCCACCTGCCATCATTATGGATTCATAAATTAAAAAGCGATCAATCCGACATGCTATCCCTCTGTCTCCAGCTTGTTTGTTGTTCCACATAAATATACCGTTAAAAGTTCTTACATCTATTAAATCAAGGTCATCAATTAATTCATTAAATTGAGCACTTGTAGGGTTTAGGTTCTATATACCACCCTTTTTCTCTTCAATTTTCCTGATCAAGTTGAAATCTCCTCCCAGGATCCACGGTTTGTCCTTAGCATCTCCTTGATAAAAAAAAGAGAGTCTAGAAAGGACAATTTCTACTCTGCCCTCAGGGGCCCATATACATTGGTCATAAATTATTTTATTCTGGTGCCTAAGATGTGGAAGTCTATTGAGAGTGAAAATGGAGTTGCTACAAATCCTGAGAGGTTGATTAACATCTTGATTTTTCTGATCTTTCTTTCCTCCTAGTCTTTTATTTTGCGAATAGTCCCGTAATAGGTGTCCATGCTCATGACATCTTCTGCATCTAAACGAGATCTATTTGTAGTCTATTTCCTGAAACCATTATTCATCCTCCCAAGATAACTTGATTCCATCTGGTAGATCTCTATAAATGTTGAGGTAGATACTTATTTGGGCATACGAGATATACTTCCATTGTCGGGTTTGATCTGAGACTTTGATGAAGTTCCCCAGCGTATTCCCTATATCCATCATAATTTCTTCCTTCTAGTACTCCATTGGCAGAGAGTACATTCTTATCCATACTGGAGAAATCATGAGGTTTTCTTTATCAGGGTTGAATCTCTCTTTCCATTGCCCGAGGGAGAGTCTCGTCAAATTATAGAAATATGGACCATTCTCAAAAATTCTTGTTCTATCTTCTTCATTAAAGAATATTATTGTGAAGAGTCCTTTTGCTCCCAGTTGAAGGTCATAGTGTCCTTGGGGTTTCCACGTTGTTTTTATCCACCAGACCAAGTTCTTTTCTGTGGGCCATATCCCCACAAAATTGCCTATGAGGGCTGTTGGAATATCTTTCAGAGTGGTGTGTTCAAGACTAGTAGATGGTGGCTAGTACTCAGTCTTAAATTTTTAGTGTATTGTCATTGATGGCAATATTCTATAAAGAGAAAGGGAATTGATGTCAAATGGATGTGGCAATCTACTGAAAAAGAGGCAGGCATGCAGGTATCAATGGAGAAAATCGAACAGTGGGAGGTGCTAGAGATTCAGACTAAAGTCTATGGAAAATCCACGTACCGAATGGATATCACAAAAATTGCGAAGTACAAACAGTTCCATATGTGAGACATTCCCGCCATGCCAAGGATCTGAACTCTGCTATAACGTTATATATATATATATATATATATGACAGAGCTGTGCCAAAACGGAACCATATGTCAAATGCCAATTGGAAACTCCGCCAAAGGTTATCACCAAATGTTAACTGCGCACCGTCACAACTATTTTGAGCGTGCAATAAAGTATTTGCTGTTGGGGCCTTGCCATCGAATGCCTTGTGGAAGGTTTAGTCATCTGCGCTTCCGCTGTTGCAGGAGAGTGATAAACAACGAGCTCCAATTTTTTCCTCCAATGAACTCTTGCTCAATCGGCTGAGATTCAGAATAAAATTTTAGATCGGAGGTTGTTGTCTTTTGGCTTCCGTCATTGTGGCTCCCAAAGTGGTTAAGCATCCGAAGTGTAAAGCGCTCCGACTTTCGATGTGCATCGCATGGCTATAACCTATTGATCTCCACCGTTGTGGCTCTCAAACCATCTAAGCACCCGAAGAGAAAAGCGCTCTGACTTTCGATGCAGATCGCATGTCTGTAGTCGTTTTCTTCCCACCGTTGCGGCGGTGTGAAGCTTTTGGCTTCCGAAGTCAAAATCCCTTCGAATTCCAGAAGGAGATGTTGCTTGCGAGCTCCGATGTTACGGAAGGAGATCCTCTTCCAACCTCCGATGTTGCGGAAGGAGATGTTGCTTGTGAGCTCCGACATTTCACCTGCTGCTTCTTTGAACCATTGTACCAATGTAATCTTTGAAGAAGAATACGAAGAGCCCTGTATAGTTGAGGATTCAAAGAGTATTCGAGCAAGTGGATTAACAGTTATGATGAACCTGAATTGTGAATCGTTTAGTAACTGCCTGTAATGATGATTCAAAAGGAGATGGAATAGGAAGAGTAAGGAACCAAAAAAAAAGGGGGAGAGATGGTTCGAATATATATCATTTGATGTGTACAAAGGGTTCATGAGGATGTTGAAGTTGAACCGTTTCTGCAACGGTTTGAGGATATTGTTTCGATAAAACATAGAGAGAAATGAACTCAGAAAATAAATATATATTGAGCAGAAACAGTTGTGAGTGTGATCTGTTTTGAGGAGAGTAACGGTGTGCAGAACAAAGGAACAGAAGAATGTGCTGAACAATTGAACGAAACGGAGGAGCAGAGAGCTGATGTTGAACAGAGTAGAGTGGTTTGGTAAGTAGAGACATATATGTATTGTTGCATTTTGATTCTATTGGAAAGTCTAGCAAATAAGGGAGGTAGGGAGGTGCTAGGGGAGACTTTATGTCTCCGATCTACAAGTGGGTGCTTGTAGAAACTGAAGATTGGTGTCTTCACTCAGTTGGTGCTGGGATAAACTGGAAGTTGGTGCTCCCACCCAGTTGGTGCTGGGTCACAGTGAGAATTGATGCTCTCAGCAAGTTGGTGCTTGCATTCAGAGGTTGCAGCCTCTTTGAGTCGGTGCTCAAATAAGAAGTGATGTACATCCATTGAAGCCTTTGACATCATAAGAAGAAGAGGTTCTTCCCTTATGGGTTTCCTCGTGAAATATCTGTGTATCATATATGTGATTAAAATGTTGTGATTGAATGCTGTGTTTTACGTTATCTGCTCTTATGTTTATAACTATGAATTCATACCAAAGATTGGCTGCCATAAAGTTTATTGATTCTAAGTTAAAGAAGTATTTTGGTAACAAATCTTAACTAACTGATTCACCCCCCCCTCTCAGTTAGTTTATACCTGTAACAATTGGTATCAGAGCAGCGTTTCTTTTGGTTAAGGTAGATCCTGAAGAGTTAAAATGGCTAGTCAAGATGGATCAATAAACAAAGCACCCATATTTGATGGTAAAAATTTTTCTTTCTGGAAGGTTAGGATGAGAACATACTTAATGTCCCTAGGTGCTGATGTTTGGGAAGTAGTAGAGACTGGGTATGCAAAACTTGTTTTGCTAGCATCCAAATATGATAAGCTAGAGTTTACTTTCAATGCAAAAGCAATGAATGCTATTCTGAGTGGTCTTGCTGAAACTGAATTTGTAAAAGTAGTGCATCTTGATTTTGCTAAAGAAATGTGGGATAAGCTTATTAGCAGCTATGAAGGAAATGAGAAAGTTAAAGATGCCAAGTTGCAGACTCGTAGGCTAAGATTTGAACAACTGAAAATGAATGAAGATGAAAATATTAGTAAATTTTTCTTGAGAGTTGATGAGTTAGTAAATGCTATGAGAGCTCTTGGTGAAAAAATAAGTGATGATGATACCTTCCTTGTTCATAAAATCCTGAGATCTTTTCCTGACAGATTCAACCCTAAAGTCTCGGCTATAGAATAAATGAGTGATCTTAAAACGTTATCTCTTGACCAATTACTAGGAATTTTGAGAGCCTATGAAATGAGGACCAGTAAAGACCAAAACCCATCCAGAGAAGCCTCTTTTAAAGTTGAAAAGAGTACAGAGGTAGATGTGGATGAAATAGAAGCAAAATTTGTGAGAAGACTGAAAACGGGGTCAAGGAAATACAAAGGCAAACTTCCTTTCAAATGTTTTAACTATGGTAAAACAGGACACTTTGCTGCTAAATGCCCTCATATGAGGAAAGAGCAGAATTCTGTAGATGAAAAGAAATTTCTAAAGAAGAGGTATAGTAAAGAAAACAAGTACAAGAATAAAATTCTACATGTGAATGATGATGAATCCACAGAAACTTCAGAAAGTGAATCCTCCCATGAAAACAAAGAGAATGATTTCATGCTTATGGCTATAGAGGATCTAGAGATGAGATGTATAGAGATGAATGATCAAGATGTCGTTGTGGACATGGAGGGAGAGCTGATGAGTGCTCTAGAGGAGATTGATAGACTAAGAATAAAGAAAAGAAAACAAAAACAACTATTAATCTAGTATGAAACCAATGGAAAAGACATCTCTCTAATAAAGCTAGAGCTGGAAGAGGCAAAGAAAATTGAAGAGACTCTAAAACAACGGCTAGCTGAAAGTAAAGCCAGATGTGAACATCTAGAGAAAGAAGTAGTAATTGTTAAGAAGGATTTAGAAAAATTTCAAGCCTTATATCATCAGAATATCTCTAGTATCAAAGCTTCAGAAGAGCTAAATAACATTCTAAACAGACAGAGGTCACCTTAGATTAAGTTTGGTCTAGGCTATGATCAAGGTGCAAGTAGCAGTGATTTAGAAAGAAAAGAATCATCAAACTTGATTAATTTTCAGAACAGCAAGTAGGCAGAAATCCCTAGAATAATAAATGTTGAAGCATGTAAAGACAATAATGAAAATCGATCAAAGAGTGATAAAAAGAAAGAGAATACCGATCTAAATAGCAAATCGGTACAGTCAAAAGTTCATGAAAAAGAGCCATATAATAGAATCAAGTATGTAGATCCGAATTACAATTATGAGCATCATAACTCAATACATTACTTTTCTAGAAATCCACCGAGAGTTAGGTATGTTAATTTCTTCAATGGTTATTGTTTCTGTTGTTCTAACTTTGGGCACAAAGCTGCCAATTATTTTTACAATTTTAGAAACATTTAGAGAAGGATGTCAAATAACAAACAGATGATACATCAATTAGCGTATAATCATATGGGTCATGTATCTCAATCAGCTGTTAAAAGAAGAATGCAAAACAGAAATACTAACCCGTTTGATCTTCTATGCAACGAAACAGAATGTTACATATGTCACAACTTTGGGCATAAAGCTATAGAATGTAACTTGAAAGAGAACAAAATAGAACCAAAAATGAAATATACATCTGAACGAAATGTATGGAGGAAGAAAGAGAGTTCTCATTGTAATCTCGTGCTCTCAGTTCAGAAACAGAAGAATCCTTGGTACATTGATAGTGGATGTTCAAAACATATGTCAGGAGATAAAGGGAAGTTTATTTCTATGTCAGAGCAGAAATCTGGGAACGTAACATTTAGAAATGATGCACCAGGAAAGATCAGAGCAAAAGGAATGGTTAGTCTTAGCAATGGTAAAGGAAAGGCTCAAGATGTGTTATTTGTAGATGGGTTGAAGAACAACCTTCTCAGTGTGAGTCAAATGTGTGACAAAGGGTGTGAAATCTTGTTCACTGCTAAAGATTGTAAAATTAAAAATGTTTCCTCAGGAAAACTGGTTGCCAAAGGAATAAGAACTGAGAATAATGTTTACATTTTAAAAGAAGAAAAAGAAGAGTGTTATCTCAGCAAATATGATGAAAGCTGGCTGTGGCATAGAAGACTGGGACATATAATTTTGATCATCTAATAAAACTCAAAAACAGAGCAGCAGTAAGGGACTTTCAAGAAATATCTAAACCACGTGATGAAGTGTGTAAACCTTGTCAGACGGGGAAGTTAACCAGAACACAGTTTAAGTCAAAGAGTATTCCCTCCACAAATAAGCCTCTTCAACTAGTCCATCTAGATCTGTGTGGCCCATTAAGGAAATAAGGTACAGGTAAGGAGAACTATTTCATGCTCGTGATTGATGACTATTCCAGACTAACATGGGTTGCATTCCTTAAAGAGAAGTCTGAAGCATTTGCTAAATTCAAGATATTTAAAGCCCTAACTGAAAATCAAACTGGAAGAAAGATTAAATCTATCAGATCTGACAGAGGAGGAGAGTTCAGTTCAAGACAGTTCAAAGAATTCTGTGATGAGCATGGCATCAGGAGAGAATATACAATGGCAGGAACTCCTCAGCAAAATGGAGTGGTAGAAAGACAAAACAGAACAATCCAACAGATGGCCAGATCAATGATGAAGGAAAAGGATATTTCTCAAGGCTTTTGGGTGGAAGCTATCCATACAGTTGTGCACATTCTTAACAAAGCTCATTTGAGACCAAACAGTGACAAAACACCATATCATTTATGGTTTGGAAGACCTGCAACTATTAAACATTTCAAAGTTTTTGGGAGTAAATGCTATATCAAGAATAATGATGAAAATTTGGGCAAGTATGATGACAGAGCAGATGAAGGAATCTTTTTAGGATATGTTACAGAAAGAAAAGGCTATAGGTGTTATAACAAGAGGCTACGTAAAATAGTAGATTGCATAGATGTGAAATTAGATGAAGATTGCCATGGAAATATCAGTCAAAGGAATGATGAAGATTCATGTTTGGAAGATACAAATGAAGAGACAAAAGAACAGGTCCAAGAATCCTAGAAGGAAGAATCTGAATCATCAGAGTATGAGGAAGCTAAACCTGAACAACACACTGTACAATCTTCTTCCAGAATGATTAGAAAAAATCACCTGAAAGCCAAATCATTGGTGATGAGAGTAAAGGTGTTCAGACTAGAAGGAAGATTTTGTAGGAATCTTAACAGTTTCATATTGCTCTTCTCTCTACAATTGAGCCCCAATGTTTTAATGAAGCCAGCAAAGACAATACTGGGTAGCAGCCATGAATGAAGAGCTAGATCAGATTGAAAAGAATAGCACTTGGGAACTTGTTCCTAGGCCATCAGACAAGAATGTGATTGGATCCAAATGGGTATATAAGAATAAATTAAATGAATAGGGATAGATTGTAAGGAATAAAGCAAGACTGGTTTGCAAAGGTTATGCTTAGATTGAAGGACAAGACTTCGATGAAACATTTGCTCCAGTGGCAAGAATGGAGGCTATCAGAATGTTTCTAGCCTATGCTTGTTACAAATGATTTAGAGTATACCATATGGATGTCAAGTCAGCATTTCTCAATGGAAATTTAGAAGAAGAAGTGTATGTGGAGCAACTTGAAGGATTTTCACTCACAGATAAATATGACTATGTATGCAAACTGAAAAAGGCTTTGTATGGGTTGAAGCAAGCACTTAGAGCCTGGTATGCTAGACTGGACAAATATCTACTAGACAAAGGCTTCAAGAGAGGTTCTGTGGACAACAATTTATATATCAAAACTGAAGGCGATGACTTACTGATTGTATTGATATATGTTGATGATATCATCTTTGGCTGTACTAATAAACTTTCTGTTCAGTGGTTTACTAACTCTATGAAATTTGAGTTCAAAATGTCAATGATTGGTGAGCTGTCCTATTTCCTTGGTCTTCAAATTTGTCAGAAACCTGAAGGTATGTTTATTTCTCAAGAAAAGTATCTAAAGGAGATGTTAAAGAAGTTTCGAATGGAAGACTCCACACCTGTGAGTACAGCCATGGTCAATGGTTGCAAGTTGAGCAAAGATGATTCTTCACCTGAAGTAGATCAAAAGATGTACAGATCTATGATAGGAAGCCTGTTATATATTACTGCATCAAGACCTGATATCATGCATGCTGTTGGGATGGTAGGAAGGTTTCAAGCTTCTCCTAAACAGAGTCATCTACTAGTTATGAAACGTGTATTCAAATACCTGAAAGGTACGCTCTCTTATGGTCTGTGGTATCCCAGAAATCAGAACTTTCAGCTAATAACATATTCAGATGCAGATTGGGCTAATTGTGTAGATGAAAGAAAAAGTACAAGTGGCAGAGCATTCTTCTTAGGAGAGTCTTTGGTTTCCTGGCTAAGTAAGAAGCAAAGTTCCATTTCTTTATCCACTATTGAAGCAGAGTACATAGCTGCTGCTACTTGCTGTACTCAAATTTTATGGATGGTTCAATATCTTACTAATCTAGACGTAAAGTATTCTGAGCCTATTCCCATTCACTGTGACAATACTAGTGCTATCAGTGTTTCCAAGAATCTTGTTCTTCATTCCAAAACTAAACACATTCCCATAAAGTACCATTTCTTATGCGAACAAGTGGCTACTCAAGCAGTGTTGTTGCATTATATTCCTTCTACCGAACAGATTGCTGACATTTTTACTAAGCCTTTACCCACAGCTCAGTTTGAATATCTGCGTCAGAAGCTGGGTGTTCAGTCCTTGTCTCAGTAACTCATGCATTGTGTTAGGGGGAGTCTGTGTTTATTGTATATCTTATTTCTGTTTACAGCATGGAATGGCAGTTCATTTTCTTAGTACATATTGTAAGGGGAAGACTAGTCATCAGACATACTGTATCTGCCCAAGTTTATCCTTGCCCTTGATGTCAAAGGGGGAGAAATGTGACTAGTTGAATGAGATATTGCCATCAATGTCAAAGGGGGATATTGTTGGAATATCTTTCAGAGTGGTGTGTTCAGGACTAGTAGATGGTGGCTAGTGCTCAGTCTTAAAGTTTTAGTGTATTGTCATTAATGGAAATCTTCTATAAAGAGAAGGGGAATTGATGTCAAATGGATGTGGCAATCTACTGAAAAAGAGGCAGGCATGCAGGTATCAATGGAGAAAATTGAACAGTGGGAGGTGCTAGAGATTCAGACTAAAGTTTATGGAAAATCCACGTACCGAATGGATATCACAAAAATTGCGAAGTACGAACAATTCCATATGTGAGACATTCCCGCCATGCCAAGGATTTGAACTCCGCTATAACGTTATATATATATATATATATATGATAGAGCTATGCCAAAACAGAACCATATGTCAAATGCTAATTGGAAACTCCACCAAAGGTTATCATTAAATGTTAACCGCGCACCCTCACAACTGTTTTGAGCGTGCAATAAAGTAATTGTTGTTGGGGCCTTGCCATCGAACACCTTACAGAAGGTTTAGTCATCTGCGCTTCCACCGTTGCGAGAGAGTGATAAACACCGAGCTCCAATTTTTTCCTTCGATGAACTCTGGCTCAATCGGCTGAGATTCAGACTAAAATTTTAGATTGGATGTTTTTGTCTTTTGGCTTCTGCCGTTGCGGCTCCCAAAGTGGTTAAGCATCCGAAGTGTAAAGCGCTCCGACTTTCAATGTGCGTCACATGGCTATAACCTGTTGATCTCCGCCGTTGCAGCTCTCAAACCATCTAAGCACCCAAAGTGAAAAGCGCTCCGACTTCCGATCCGGATCGCGTGTTCGTAGTCGTTTTCTTCCCGCTGTTGCGGCTGTGCGAAGCTTTTGGCTTCCGATGTCAAAATCCCTCCGACTTCCGGAAGGAGATGTTGCTTACGAGCTCTGACGTTGCAGAAGGAGATCCTCTTTCGACCTCCAATGCTGCGGAAGGAGATGTTGCTTGTGAGCTTCGACGTTTCACCCGCCGCTTCTTTGAACCATTGTACCAGTGTAATCTTTGAAGAGGAATACGAAGATCCCTGTACAGTTGAGGATTTGAAGAGTATTCGAGCAGGTGGATTAACAGTTATGATGAACCTGAATTGTGAATCGTTTAGTAACTGCCTGTAATGATGATTCGAAAGGAGATGGAATAGGAAGAGTAAGGAACCAAAAAATAAGAAGAAGGGAGAGATGGTTCAAATATATATCATTCGATGTGTACAGAGGGTTCGTGAGGATGTTGAAGCTGAACCGTTTCTGCAATGGTTTGAGGATGTTGAAGCTGAACCATTTCTGTAATGGTTTGAGGATATTGTTTCGATAAAACATAGAGAGAAATGAACTCATAAAATAAAATATATATTGAGCAGAAACAGTTGTGAGTGTGAGCTATTTTGAGGAGAGTAACGGTGTGCAGAGCAAAGGAACAGAAGAATGTGCTGAACAGTTGAACGAAACAGAGGAGCAGAGAGCCAATGTTGAATAGATTAGAGTGGTTTGGTAAGTAGAGACATATATGTATTGTTGCATTTTTATTCTATTGGAAAGTCAAGCAAATAAGGGAGGTAGGGAGGTGCTAGGGGAGACTTTATGTCTCTGTGTGCAAGTGGGTGCTTGTAGAAACTAAAGATTGGTGTCTTCACTCAGTTGGTGCTGGGATAAACTAGAATTTGGTGCTCCCACCCAGTTGGTGCTGGGTCATAGTGAGAATTGATGCTCTCAGCAAGTTGGTGCTTGCATTCAGAGGTTGCAGCCTCTTTGAGTCGGTGCTCAAATAAGAAGTGATGTACAGCCATTGAAGCCTTTGACATCATAAGAAGAAGAGGTTTTTCCCTTATGGGTTTCCTCGTGAAATATCTGTGTATCATATATGTGATTAAAATGTTATGATTTAATGCTGTGTTTTATGTTTATAACTCTGAATTCATACCAAATATTGATTGCCATAAAGTTTATTGATTCTAAGTTAAAGAAGTATTTTGGTAGCAAATCTTAACTAACTGATTCACCCCCCCCTTTCAGTTAGTTTATACTTATAACAAGGGTGCATTCATTCATGTACTAAATCTCTTCCCTGACTCTTTCTGATTTAATTTGAAGCTTTGGGACTGTCTTGGATTTCAGGACACACTGTCTGGTCCTTCTTTTTCCTGATTAGGTTCTTCCTCTTTCTTGATCCCACTAGAGTCTTCCCCATCTATGTGCGGGTTAGATGGTCTCACTATTCCTTTTCCTTTCTCGGTTTCCATGTCCAAGATCAAAGTGGGACTTACACTTCCCTCCTCCGAGGGTGCATTCCCCCCACGGTCCCTCTCCCCATGAGGAGGAGCAAGAACCATCCTGGGATGACTCCAAACGACCTACTGAGTCACTCCTCAACTTCTGGTTCACTGTAAAACCTTTCGCCTAGGAACCAAACCCCCAACTTCGCATAAAGTTGCGGAGGCTCTCCGGTATTCAACCTATGTTTTTATGCTACCAATACCTGATTATAGCCTGAAAACCTGTCTAATAAAGATAATAATTTACATCCTAAAACCATCTTCAATATTTTCTCCATTGGTGGGACTCGATAGTTATCCTTGTCTAATGCACGATTCAAATTTCTGAAATCTACACAAAGTCTTATTTCACCAAACGTTTTCCTTACTGGTACAAAATTTGCAACCCATTCTGAGTGTCTAATGTTGAAAATAATCTTTGCATCAAGTAACTTTTTTACTTCATTTTGAATCAGAGGTTCTAACTTGGGATGCATCTTCCTTAATGGATGTTGAAATGGTTTCACTCCCTCTTTAATTGGAATAACATGTTGGATGATGTGAGTGTCATAAGTCTTTAAATCCTCATAAGTCCAAGCAAATACATCTTTATACTATTGGAATAAACTAATGAATTTTCTTCTCTCACCCAATGAGCAGGGTGTGTGCAAGAAGTTGAGGGTCTCTTTTGGCATGTTAGATGCAATACAAAACTGAAAAAACAGACATCCATCAACTTGCATGGATATTTTGAGACACTTACACAATGAATCTTGCGATCAGTAAAAAATAAGAAATGTATGAAATTGAATGACCTTTCCAAATATATATTTTGTTTCTATTGAAAATGTTGTTAACTGTCTAAAGTTAGATAAATTTTAACGGGCACTTTTTCTTTTTGGGACAAATTATAAGGTATATGTTTTTGTGGGTGCAACGTCTGAGTGTTTAAATGATGGAATAAACTTACGAAAAATGGTATACATATAGAAAACCCATAGGACTAGTGTACGACTATTTTTCCAATAATAAAAATAATATTTTTATTTTTATTTTTAATTATCTAAGAGATCAAACCTCGAAAATGGTACGTCAATTGTGGGTGTAGCGTTTGAATGTCTTAATGCAATTATTTGGAAATGGTTTTTTTATAGCATGTAGAGGTTGGTGTTCTTTAGTGCACCATACAATTTTTTTTTTAAACAGTTGAGAAACGAAAGAGATATGGACGAAACACTACCAGTGTGTTTTTTGAGTTGAGGAGTGATGATAGAAGATAAATAAGAAAAAAATAGAAAAAATTATGTATTCTTGTTAAAATTTACATATTTAGAATCTGCAAAAAAAACCATATATGTTTCTAAAATCTCATAAAAAATGGAGGTGTGCAGCATAATCAGACGAATTGCTAAACATGA
>LPNX010418441.1:113517-116513 GCA_001517045.1 Pseudotsuga menziesii
CAAGGACATAACACGTGTGGAAGCCCCCTCATCAAAAACTACCCTTCCAATGGTCTTACCACCATGGATGACATCTATTGATAAGGCTACATGGTAAGGTAGACAAATTTTAACATTAGACAAATGAAATTTCGCCATAAGACTCTAAGAGTCCATGCTACCTAAAGCTGCAAAGAGGGCATCCCACAGAGTGGGACAACTCTGTAACACCTCTAAAGCTGACATTGCACATGGGGTTTGAGCTAAGTCTTCAACCACGAAGTAGTTTGAAGCAGCCCTAGCATTAGGGTTATGCAAGGTCTTCTTGAAGACACCTTTCGGTATCTTTGGCATAATTTCAGCAGGCTTCTCTATTGTGAGAGGGTTAGAAGTTTCACCTATAGCTTTACCCTTCTCAAGAGCCTCTTTCTCATAATTTTTATTCCTTGTCTGCAACAAAGTCGAAGATCGAACCATGTTGATATAGTTTGGGTCAGGGGTAGTTTGAGTGCCCCCTGCTACATTAGAAGCTGAAGTAGAGTTCTGTCCTTGGGGAAAGGGATCCTTCGGGATAGCCAGTTGTTGAGCTTTAAGCAGCTTCTGGGCTTGATCCATAAGGGGACAAAGGTGAGTAAGGTGGTCCTCGTAGTACAACTTACACGGGAACTTGACCTTCTTCTTTTCTTTCTTGCCCCCATCAGCATTGTTCGCGGGCTTTTGCTTGTTTTGGTTTCCCTCTCCCTTCTTACCTTTCTTTTTCTTCCCGCTGGGTTGCTGATTGCCCTTCTGAGAGGTTTGTGCAAAAACATTTGCACTCTGGGGGGAGGGGGAAGCCTTTGCTGCCTCCATCGTAGACTGCTTGACGGACAACTAATGAAGTTGCTTAGCCAAAGATTCTACAGTGGGAGAGTTAACGAACCCAGCCACTCCATCGGCATGGGGTCTAGGCTTAGGCTTCTCCGCTTCATGCGTAGGCCTCGGTGCCTTAGGGATGATCTCATACAAGATCCCAGATTGTGAATAAATCAAATCCAGTTGCTGGGCCCTAAGAATGGATTCTTCTTCATTCGTTACTCCTAAGGTGGATACGTCCTTAGATATGTAGGGCAACAGGGATTTAAGGAACCACTCTAAAAGAAACTTAGGAGGAATAGTGGCTTTTATAAGGCTCTTTCGCCTCCTCCACTCTTGGATGTGATCCGAGATGTGGGTAGCCTTGTTCTGCCTAAAAGTAGACAACAAGTACGTTCCAAAATCATATCGGACAACAAGCTGAAAGTGTCTAAGAAAAGCACTAGCCAAGTCCCAGAAACTACTGAAAGCAGCAGAAGGCAATTCAATATACCATTTTGCCGCTGTACCTGTTAAGGTTCTCTAGAACAGCCTCAACCTAACTGAATCTTCATTTAGTGAATTCGAAGAACACCATAAATGGAATGTGGTGGCATGAGCCCCAGGATCTTCACCAACATTGCCTTTGAACTTAGAGATGTCCGATGGCAATTTGGTGGGAATAGGTGGCCACAAGGGGTCATGCCTCACCAGGTCATTCATCAATTTTGACAAATCTGGAAAATTTAAGGTTTTCAGAAACGGAAGTTTGGGTCGAACCGAGGTACTAAATGTGCCAGCTCAGGGATTAGAGGGACCTGCCCCCGAATGCCCATGGGTAAAAGTGGGGTTGCCCCCAGCCACCAGTTGCGAAGTGGGTAGATTACTCTGAAACGGATTCCATCTGTAAGCCACAGGATTGTGTGTGGGAGGTGCAGTATAAGAAGTTCAGGCCATCCCCATAGAAACAGGGGTCTGAAAGATAGGAGCCGGTATCCCTCCGCTAAACAACGAAAAGGGAGAGCTCGTAAATGGAACCAAAATCGGGGTTTGGAAACTTTTCCCATAAGAGGTATTGTTCCCAAACTACACTCCTACATAGGAAGGTGATGGACCTACGTATGGAGAGGATGGGGGAATGTGCCCCCCATTCCAAGAAAATCCTTGGACAAACGTCGAGGATCCTACTGGACCACTCTAAGTAGTATATGGAAAGGAAGGAGGAATAGTAGGTATACTGGGGATCCCAGTAACCATGTCACCAGAAGTACCTGCTAGGTTTGAGTGAACTGGTGGTTGAACCACTCGGCTCGCTGGAGTCAAAGGTGTAGAAGGTAAACTAGATCTAGGGGCATTTACCGAGGGAGGTAGTACACCTTCAACCGGAACAGCTGAGGTGAACACAAAAGGACTTTCTTTCGCAGAAGACATGATCCTACCCACAGGGACACCTAGTACATGTGAATTAAAAGGTCTAACCTGAACGATCATAGGATCATTTAAATCAGTCAAGGGGGTGTTAAAATTTCTTGCAAACTCGTCAGTCTACAAGTCTTCTATCTCAACTGTATCAAGATCAAAACGGTTAGTAATCAGTTCTGGTTCACCAAGAACTTCACTGATTCCTACCGGTTCAAATGAACTGTCCGTGTCCAATCTCCGCCTTTGGGGTGGAGGTGGAGGCTCCAATGTGACGAGAGGAGGAAGGTTTCTCAACCTTCTTGACCTTCTAAAAGGTTGGTCCTCCACGATTGAAAATTTGACAAGTAACACCCTAAGGTCAACTAAACACAGGAAAAACCACAGAGCATACACTATAAAAATCCTAAAGCCTCAAGCAATCAAACAAGGGTAAAAGATATACTTTCCCGAAGAAAGTTGATGAACGATTACTTGGCGTCCTTGAAGTGGTTCTTTGGGATCCTTTATGAAGACCTTAGTTCTTGATCCGTAGGACCTCAACTTGAGTGCATTAAAAGTTTGTTGTAAAAGAATGCGTGCAACAGGTTAATTAATGGGGCAGCATTAACATAAATTAAATGCTGAAAAACAGATATAAAAGAAACACAGAATCAGAGAGTCACTATTGTGCCCCCGCTCAACAGCCTTCTAAAATCATTATTTCATCGAACAAAATCCCATTTTGTTTGATGAAATGTTTAAATTTTAAAAGGGATAAATTCGGC
>LPNX010418467.1:0-36318 GCA_001517045.1 Pseudotsuga menziesii
TTATATTGACCTTAAATCTTACAAAGAACTTCAGTACTATGTTCATTTTTTAATGGTCCCAACATACTTGACACTTCAATTATAAACTATTCTTGCAAGTTAGTATAATATTTTTGTAATATATTTATGCATGGTTTAAAAAACCTAAAAAAAAATCATTAAAAATATTTGATTGGTGGCTAGATGGGTGACGTCGACCTTGAAAGCTTATGTTTAATTTTATAGGAACTAAAAAAATTCATTAATTTTAAAAATATTTGATTAGTGGCTAGATGGGTGACGTCGACTTTGAAATACAAGCCTCTACCATTGACGGGAGAGGTGACGGAAACAGTTTATTAATACCTCAATTAATTTCGGAAGGTAGTTTATTAATACAGGATGAGCTTGTATGTATGTCGGAAGGTAGTTTATTAATACAGGATGAGCTTGTATGTATGTTAAAGCATTGCTGAGGAGAATTGTCTCATCTCTTTTTAAAGCCCGAGAGGGTTTCCAGCTTTAAACGATATTGCATTAAATTAGTACGTTGTCTATTAACTAAGAAAGTGGTACATAAAGCTGAGGTGTAAGGAACTCAATCGCCAGGAGTATAAAGCTGAGGTGTAAGGAACTCAATTGCCAGGAGTATTGACTCTTTTCCATACCATCCATCGAGCCGTAGGATAAAAATCAACTAAAACGCCCCGCTTTTCTGGTAAATTTCTTATTCAAATCCGTCAAAATCTTTCCTGTAAATTTTTGTTTTCATGAGGATAAAAGACAACTAAAACGCCCCCGCTTTTCCGGTGAATTTCTTATTCAAATCCGTCAAAATCTTTCCTCCGCTTTTCCGGTGAATTTCTTATTAAATCCGTCAAAATCTTTCCTGTAAATTTTTGTTTTCATGATTTTGCAAGTTTAGTAAGCGGTGAATTTCTTATTAAATCCGTCAAAATCTTTCCTGTAAATTTTTGTTTTCATGATTTTGCAAGTTTAGTAGTTGTATTAGCTGCCTTAGAGTAAATCCAGGATTTTAAACGTACCCAAATGACAGGATTTTAAACGTACCCAAATGACTGAAATTATGATTTAAAGATTGGAAATTATGATTTCAGCTAAAATTTGACTGAAATTATGATTTAAAGATTGGAAATTATGATTTCAGCTAAAATTTGTTTGCTGGGTTCCGGCGGGTTGGGGGCGTTTTGGTTAGCACGCAGAAATTGTCTCGAATTTTCACATTGGTGAGGAGGT
Source organism: Pseudotsuga menziesii (assembly GCA_001517045.1). Classification (NCBI taxonomy): domain Eukaryota; kingdom Viridiplantae; phylum Streptophyta; class Pinopsida; order Pinales; family Pinaceae; genus Pseudotsuga; species Pseudotsuga menziesii. Next base: position 1,237 of record LPNX010418467.1, read on the forward strand.
TTCGCCATACAATCTAATGCATGCAATGCGTAAGTTTATAATAGAAAATTCAAACTTTTGGGTCTCTAACAATAGCTACAAGTGAACTGGGCGTTTTCCCCATTTTTGCTTGAGCGTATTCACATAATAAATTTTCTAAGCTCTAATACAATTTTCAGATGGTCTGGGAAAGCTATTTCATTATTGACTAAGTATTGCTGATAGATAATTATACTTTCTAACCTCCAATAAAATCTACAATTGATTTGGATGAATTCGTCCATTATTTTGTGTTAAATTGCATGCCCTGGATTTGACAGAGTCCTAAAAGATAGCTAGCGTCTTCTATGCTTTGTTCACATCTTAAATTAATAAGATGCTTTCCCCACATTCTACAGGAACTAGATTTTTGAAGACTGGGTGTTTTATGAAGACACTCCGGCCCCACAGAGTTGCAAGGGAAGAAATTAAATGAACGCCCAACAATTCTAAATGTTCGATTAACTTCTCTTCTCCTCTTTCCATGTCTTCTTAATGGAAGAAATTCAATGGGCATTCAATATTATACTGTAGAAACCCCCTAATTTTTTTGACAAATTACCCATTCATTTGCGCAATTCTACATTTACTGTGAGGTAGAATTGCTCCATGAATTATGGGTTACACTATTTACATTTACACAAGAGAAAGAAAACCAGCATAATTTTAAAGTTGGCATGAAATCAAACCCGACATTCCAAAACTTCTGAAACTTCAAATTCAAAACTCACTCATTATCAGAGATATGTTTTTTATTGGAGGATATACTCACCTGAATTTATGTGCTTGAATATAGTTATGGGTGAGGCATGCACCTCCCAACCGTCGCACTGCTCTCAGCAGGACTAGAAAACTCAGATTAGAGGAACCCTTAGACTCCAATTTGCACAACCACATATGAAAATAGAAATATAATTCGCTCATAGACAGTGGAGAACTCCAAAATGTAAAGTCTTGTGGGAAAGAGATTCAAAACCTGAAACTCATGGAGTTACCAGCTCATCCAAAACCCTGAGAGGCGAAGGGACTGCCTTTCGATCATGTTTCCAGTAACTCAGTAGGGAGAAAATCGTATGGGATTGAACAATTTATGTAGCGCAGAATTCTGAAAGCTATCTTTTTAATTATGCATTTCAAAATCTTTTATATCTGGATTTATTTGGGAGAACAACATCTTGCCACTCTCGGACGGTTTAGTTGTCGCAATAGAATCTTCAAGTGAACATGTATGCTTCGATCTTGAAGCAAGGATATAGTGGGTGGTCCACGGATTCAATCTTTTTAGTCGAGCGTGAGCAGTAATCAGGTATGCTCGTTTAATTGAATGCCTTGCTAATTTAGAATGTTTGCATGTTCGTATTGAATTTGTTCTGTCGTTTATACCTTATTATTTTTATATATATGGTTATAGTAAATTTGATATATAGGTTATAGTAAATTTGATGTTGTTATTAATACATAATATTATTTATATAGATTAGTGATAAGTTATTAAAATACAAAATCAAAATAATATTATTTATATAGATTGTTATGATGTTGTCATTTTTTAATAATAATTTATTTATTATTTATTTGAATATTAATAATATTACGATATCATTGAATATATATGTAATAATATATTTTTTGGTTCAAACATATTAATTTTTATTTAATTTTTATTGTCATTTTTTTAATAAGTGTAATAAATATTTTTAATATGCTAAACTCTATCTAATATGATGTTGTCATAGTTGGTTGACCCAAAGTTCTTTTTTTCAAAAGAAAAAAAGTATGTCCTTGTTATTCATTTAAGAATTAAAGGGCATCTGAAATGCCATCCCAAAAAGTGGGTTACAATCGGGAATCCAAAGAAACATTTAAGAGCTACATCATGGGGGAGACACAACACAACAAGCTGCAAGCTGCAAGGGGGGCAAGTACATCTCCAACATACAAATTCCATTAGTAAGGCTGTCACTCAAACCATATCTATCGTGAACACAAGAGTGTAGAACTGCAATCTAAAAGAGTTTGCGCCAACATAAATGAAATCTAGGTGCATCAAGAAGAGGAGTACAAGCTCCAGCACCTAGCTCAAAAGAGCTCAATCTTGTCATGAGAGGCCAAATGGCCATCAAAAAATTCAGAGTATCTACCTGTTCTCGGAGCCAAAGAAAGAGTTTTTTTAGAGAGGTTGTCTGCATGCTGATTGTATTCACGATAGATATGGCAGAAAGACAGCTCCAGAAAGCATGAGCATAGCTTTCTTATGTCCCTACACCACTGAAAGAGTTCAGGTGGTGAAAGGGATGCACTACCATTTGCCCAATTTATAATGACTAAAGAGTCACCATATATTCTGAGCTTGGGTATCCCCATCATTTGGGCTATATGCAGAAGGACCCAGAACCCGATCAGTTCCGCTTTTGTATTGGTACAGTTACCTGCCCCCAAAGCAAACTCGAAGGAGTGTGACTTACTCAACATTAGACAAAATCCAACCCCTCCAACACCTTTAGCAGATGCCCCATCAAAGAAGCCACAGGGATACATAAGGACAGGACCCTGACCCAAGGATCTGGACTTTTTAACTTTAATGACTGATGGACAATACATATGTGAAAAATAAGTAATATCATGGAAGATACTAGTGACAATCATAATTTTCCCTTCAAATATAGAGATATTTCTTGCTTTCCAAACAACCCACATGGCAAGAAATGGGAGATAATAGATGGCTAAGTTTTTGGAGAAACTATTAGTCCACCTATCCAGAAACGAGCTGAGATCATCTGACTGAAAGGAAGGAAAAATATTGTACTATTCCATAATGATAGTGATAACATTCTTCCAAACTTCACAATGGTAAAAGAGGTGTTGTACACAATCAGCAGCCTTACTGCAGAGAGCACAGACCCCAGGTCCAGTCCAGACACGCTTCTAGAGATTATCCCAAGTAAGTATCTTGTTCTGCAGTGCCAACCAAATGAAACAGCAAATTTTCCTAGGGAGAGAATCGGTCCATAAATTTGAAAGTAATCTGCTGCCACCCCGAGGAGAAAAGGAGTGGACAATACAATCATACACCAGTTTTGTGGTAACAGTTCCATCGTGCTTGTTAAAATTCCAAATCAGAGAGTCAGACAGAGTATTGAGACGTATACCCCCAATTTCCAAGCTTCCAGTGAAGGAATCCCATATAATTTTCTAGTCACCTATGACACATAGATCCTCAGCCGTATACCAGTACTTGTGTAATCCTGGCAGGGTATTACGTGCCTGGGACAGTGAGACAATATCCAGATCCTCCAAGAATTCCTTAAACCTAACAAGGAATGTGATAAAGGCCTGAACCCCAATAATGGGATCAACGCCGATTAGAACACTATTACCATTGCCCACCTACCAAGCAAGGCTTCTACCGAGCCACAGGAGAGTCAACAAGAAACCTTTCCAGAAAACCGATGCACCATGATAATTAAAGTGCTTACCTCTGAGCCAAGTCTCAACAGTGAGCTTCTTTAAATATTTGCTGACAACTACATCATGGCAAAGTCCAACCAAATTTTTTTTAATCCAAGGGCTATACTAAACCAATATAAGTTCTTAATTCCCCATCCCCCAAGGTTGACCCAAAGTTTAGCTTAAGCTTTGTCCAAGAGATCTAGTCCAAACTTTAGTTTTAAGTTATGGTCATGAGATCGAGCCCTCCATCTCTCTCTTGCTAAAAAAACATCAATGGTCATGTCATTATTTCACTCTCAAAAGAATTGCAACAATGGGAACTCTGGATTTCTTCCCAATATCTTGCCATCACACTCAACTTAGGAGTCCACCTCTTACAATGATTATTACAAATTAAGCTAGTCCTTATTGATATCCCATGCTTTTTAGATGCTTTTCACTAGAGAAGTATTGACCACTTTAACCAATTCATGGGTGGTAACCAATAACTAAGGGGAAAAACCCTACCAATACTTCTTGCATAATAAAATAACACATCGAATGTTATAAATCTATTTAATTATGATATAGAAAAAAGAAGACCAGCAAAGCCTTAAGTATCTACATTCTATTTTCTCTAGCTTCCAAGCAACAACTATTAACAACCTCAAAAAAAACATTGTCACCTCATAACTCTTGTTTAATAATCATATAGTATATCTATGTTTGATATTCTATGTGCTTTGTCACTTTTCAAAAAAGATTATATTATATGTACTTGGAGTGACCTCTCAACCAACATTATTACTTTTGTTGGTCCACATTAGAATTCCTTTTCATTATATTTACTTTATGATATGGTCTCAAAATAGTTATACCTTGTGTTTATCAAAATTTATAATAAATTTTTTTTTTTTAAAAACATTAAATAACACCAAAAAAAAACAACATATAATAATAAAAAAACCTTACATATTTTCATATTATAAAAAATTATACACAATTCTCGCAAGTTTATGATTATCATATAGCGTAAGGCTTTGTAAATGTGACTTTTCCTATAATCATAGTGTATATTTTTATGATTGATATTATGTCCTATGTCACTTTGCTAATGTTCACTTTATATGTATGTGGAATGACCTCTCAAGAAGCATTATTACTTTTGTTGGCCCACATTGGAATTCCTTTTCATTATATTTGCTTTAAGATATGGTCTCAAAAATATTTATACCTTTTGTTTATCAAAATTTATAAAATATTATTTTTCTAATTTTAAAAGAAAAATTATATAAAAAATAACTTAATATATTTTTAAAAAGAAAGGTTTGAGTGATTTCATTCATGGAGTGGTTGGGGGAGATTCCCCACACCGGTCTAAGGAGATGGTAGACTTCTGGAGCTTGGTGAAATCCCAGAGAAAGAAGGCCTCGTGTCCATGTAAGTTAGATTCGTCAAAACTTGATCAAATGCCATAAGCGCCTTTTGTAAGAGGAAGCTCAAGAAAGGTTTCCATCTCACTGGCGGAGAAGGGATTGATCGAGAAGTTTTCAGTCTAGTGGCCTTCTCCCAATTTAGTTGATGGCTGGGTGCAAAAAAATTGGAAGCCTCTTATCCAAGGGGATTTAGGTATTTTATTTGTAGACAAAGGCTTCTTTATTTTCCATTTTGCAAAAAAAGCATATGGAGACTTAATCTTCAGGAGTGGGACATATTTCATGGGACCTAGGTGGCTCTATCTGAATAAATGGACTCCGGAGTTTGATTTGACCCAACATGTCCCTTCAACGGTACTGGTTTGGGTCTGGTTTCCTCATTTATCAATCCATTACTGGAATACAGAAGCCCTAAAGGCTATTAGAATAGTCTTGGGAGATATATAGATCGAGCAAAACCTAAAAACCAGTTTTTGTGTGCTAGGATATGTGTGGAATCGGATATGGAGATTGGGTTGTCGGAAGCTATTAAGCTAAAGTTGGATTCCTAGGAACATATACATGATCTTGATTATGACCAAATTCCCTTAAATGCAGAATCTATCACGAATACAAGTATTTTGTGAAATATTGTAAGAAAAACCCTCCCCCCCAATATGATCCTAAGCCTGAAGAGTAGTGGACTACGATGGACCAGGTAAATAGCTCAAGACAAGGCACAAAAAGGAAAGCTTCAGGACTACAAGGAATGCATATGATCTCTAGAAACCCTCAAAAGAACAAATAAATAAAGGGGACAAATAGGATTTTAAGTATCAATACAGAAGAGGAAGACCAATTGAACCCAATGGAAGATCAGGATCCATTAGAAAAAAGGAAGAATAATCAGCCACAAATATTGTAGAAATATGTTAGCAAGGAGGGAGAACGCCCTTTGGAAATCAACATGGGCATCCCTTTGCAAGGAAGTAGGAGTCAATATTCGAGATCTCGTCCCAAAGAAGAATATGAAATGAAATCCTTTCCTGTTGCATCCTTTGAGTCGAATTTCTCCAATTCGAAACCAAAGATTTAAATCTGAAAAGGTTGCAAGAAGGATAAGAATAAGCGGGAGGAGGAGGTAGAGAGAAATAAGAATCTAGGAACACAACCCAACATTGATAAGAGGAAGAAGCGGTTAGGAATTTAATGAGAAACGAGTGTCCATAAATCCTCCTTCTCCAAGAGACAAAACTGGAAGAGAAAGGTCTCCTTCAAAACATGAAATCAGTATGGAATCAAGGTATATGAATATCAATCAGTGCAAGAGGAGCTTCGGGGGGGTTGACTACTCTTTGGGATCGATCCGAATTTGTTCTTGCGAATTATTTCCCATCTCAACATTGGAAAATTGTCTCTTTTACTCATCTGCAATTGAGTCTCCAAGTATCTATCTTAGATATCTATGTTCTTGCCAATTATTTATAGAAGAAATCTTGTTGAACTTCGCTCTTGGCTTGGGATAGTCTGGCCCTTTTCTACAACCTTGTCTTGGGTGGTGATCTGAACTTGGTTCTTTCAAGAAAAGAGAATAAGGCTGGTTCCTTGGTCAGAGACCCTTGTAGAAAGTGGGATGAGGATCTTATTCATAGTTGGGACTTGGTGGATATCTCCCCCTAAAATAAGAAATTTACTTGGACCAATAGGAGGTCGGGCCCTATTCATGTGGATGCCAGACTTGATTAGTTCCTTGTCTCAAATTATTTTCTACTTTTAAATATCTCTCTGTCCTTCCATATCTTGACCTCCAATGTGTAAGATCATTGCCATATTTTCCTATTAATGGAACCTAAAGTCGATCTAGGGCCTATTCCTTTCAGGTTCTTCCTAGCCTGGAAAGATCACCTTGATCTCCTAAATATAGTTAAAGGCACTTGGAACATGGACATTAGAGGCTCCCCTTTCTTCATCTAGGAGGAGAAAATGAAAAGAGTTGAATGGAACTTGAAAATTGGGTGAAATATTCCCTCCCTTCTCCTATAGTGGAAAGTAAGGCCTCCCAAGAATCCCTCATTCAACATCAGGTGGCCGCATAAAATTGGGAGGCATGCGAGAAGGATATTAAAAAATAAGATGAACTGAAAAAATCCCTCCATGCAACCCAAAAAAGAGAGGAAAGGTTTTGGATACTTAAATCGCAAAGTCTATGGTTGCAATCCAGTGATAAAAACACTGAATTCTTTCATCTACAAGCCAAAATCAAAGATCGCCAAAAATCAGTGAAGGATATAGAAAATGGTGATGGAGAAAAAATCACTAGGTTTGACGAGATTAAAGAGGAGGAATTTAAGCACTTCGGCTCCCTTTATTTTGCAGGGAAATGAAAATCTAGATGAAGCCTATATTGGTGCTATTCAATGCGTTCCTCCCATGTTGAATTAGGAGGACAATGAGGACCTAACCAATCCCATCACAAAAGAAGAGATAAAAAATACAATATGGGGCATGAACTCAGACAAATCCCAAGGGTTGAATGGGTTATCAACTCATTTTAATAGGTTTTATTGGGGCATTATCAAAAAATATTTAAGAATAATGTTGGATTATGTTAAAAAAAACCTTCTTTAGGGGGCAATAAACTCCTCCTTTCTAACCTTAATCCCCAAATAATCCAACCCTACTTCCTTTTCCTGGTTTCACCCAATTTCCCTCTGCAGTGTCCCCTACAATATCTTCTCTAAAATTATCTCACAGAGACTCAAGACCTATCTTCCGGATATAATATCCAAAAATAAAGGTGGTTTTTTGCAAAAGAGAAATATCCTTGACAACATTATTATGGTTCATGAGGCTATCCACTCTAGCAGAAAAAAGAAAGAAAAAGGTATAATTATTAATCTAGATATGGATTATGGCTCCTACCTTTGGTTGTAAAAGCCATCCTTTTCTTGGTAAAATGAAGCATCAACTATGGAAATAATATGCATAGATTAAGACAAGGAAGGCACTTAGTTTGGATTATATGTAGATTTAGAAATATTTATTTTGTGATTAATTCTTTACCATTTTTATGAACAGGGTGCCACAAAGATACTAATAACTTGGTAATCTAACAGAGTATGAAGGAACCATGTTCCATCTTACATCATCTATGACTCAACTCCCAGAAGGAGCACCATTTTTACTACTAAGTTCCAGATTATCTAAAGACACAAGAATATGATGAATGAACATTATCACTCTTTGTTACAACACTCCAAATTTTGACCAAAGATGAAGATCCCAGTATTAACTCTCGATCATAGTTATCAAAAGGAACATATAGTTAATAAATAAAGCATTATCAATTTTGATTATCATCTCCAATTTCAACAATGAGAACACATGTAGCATCTTCGACACAGCTTAAAGATTTTTCACTTGGAGTCCTAGTCCCTGAGTCTACAGGAGCACGTAGATGCCATACATCCATACCTGAAGAAACCTGACACTCTACCTTATCTTGAGTGACCACACAAACACACTTGGATTCAATTGTACGAAGATATTTTACATAGACTAGATGTTAGTAATTAGAATTAAGATACAATTTTATATTTAAACAAGAAGGGAGAAACTCGTGAGGTTAGTTCCCATTTTTTTTATGAACTACGTTCTGATTACAGTTTGAAGAAAGATGTTAAGTCATGATGTTAAACAAATATTTTTAATATAAATGAATATCCTTATTTCTCTAGCTTATTGAGTAATCTTCCATTCATGTATCACCTTGGATCAGGGCTTGTCCATAGGTGACTACAAGAATCTATGTGTTATATAGATTTAATCTTTTAAGTATGAATGTTGAAAGAACATAGAAAATAGTGTAGGCTTACTAACATTTGTAGAAGGTTTCCAATATTTCAAATAGAGTAGATTTGATGAACTGTTTTCTGCAATTTTAATTCAGCATGAATATTCCTTTATTGTTTCTGCAATTTACAATTAATTTATTTTCAATTGAGATCTTATTATCAAAACTAAGCAAAGAAAATTTTGGGATCGGTATGTTGATGGTAGGGCATATTAGGAAGCCTTTCAAAAGGTTTATTAAAAACTAGGCAAATAGTTTCTTAAAGCGAGTCTCTAAACCAACCGGAAAAAAAAAAAAAAAAAAGATGTGTACTTGATTGCATGATGAAGATCCATGTTTCTTGCAACTCTTAGATTCTATATTGAATTCTCTTTGATTTTTACCAATATTGATTTAGATATAATTGAATTGAAGTTTTATGCTACTAGGCATTGTCGATTTCTCTTTGTAGTTGCATAAATTGTGCATAACCCTCATAAGTTTATACCAATCCCTGTGTTTGACAATTAAAGTTAAAGGTTTATAAACACCACTCTTGATGGTATCTTGTTTTGATAGGATATAGTATTAATGATGATTGACTAGGCATGTCACTTTTTAGTTCCGTTGTTAGGGAGGCGTTCTAGACCACAAGGGGGCATATCAATATCCATTATCCTTTGCATTAAGAAGGTTGCAATTGGAACAGAGAAAGCAGGTAGCAGGCGCGCTACTAAGTAAGTCTCTCTGGTACAAAATAGATTTTCATTAATGACTTCTTGTTTTCAAAATAGTTAGTATTTTTAGAACCTTTAGAAACACAAGAAAACACAGAAAAACTTATAAAAATCCATAAAAATAAAAATAAAGAAAAAAAACGCATTTCACCTTGGAATGAATGCCTAGAGCTAGAGACAATTTTGTCTATTTTATCTCAAATAAAAATCATAGAAGAGAGCACGAAGGGAATCCTAATATTCTTGACCCATCATCTTCTCAACATATGCCACAAAGAAGAAGAAGACAAGGTCTCTTTGGATCAACAAAAGATTCATCTGGCTCTTTTGATAATGTAAGAACTCATAATCATGAAATGTCAAACAACAACGAAGAGCAACCTCCCATTTTTTTATTTTCCAATTATAATGACGAATCCAACGTAGGATTTAATCTCCCATTGGCCCCCTTTCCTCTACCCCTCCAGTAGAGTCATAGCCCCTCTAGTTTTCTTTACACAACCATCTTGAACCATATTTATTATTTTCCATAATATTTATGTATCTTTCAATCTAACATGGCAAACCAACCATATTGTTCAATTAAAAATATTTACATCATATATGCCTAGCCATCCACTAGTCGTGCCTTATCCTTGAGCTCCACACTAGGAATCCATACTAGCACATGTACATCATTTTACATAAACTAATTCAATACATTGCAAGGGTCAAACTCGGGGTATTACAACACTGATTACAAATCCTGACCCCAAGGGGATCAAGAGATCCATACCTATGGCCTCCCCAACTTTGGGGGAAAATATCTTATGTTTGGCTCATGAACTAACCCTTGAGGCTTATTTTTCTTTTTTCTTTCCCATGAAGAATATTTTCCATAAAACCAATGCAACTCGCTTACACTCTACAACTTAATATAATACTAATTTTCATGTTCTTTTCCTTACTTTCTTGTGAATAATTTTTTTCATAAAATCAATGCAAAAATCACATGAAGTTCAAAACCTTTGAAGTTCCATCCCTTATACTATTCGATTGTAGCTACTCCTCTGTAATGATCAAAACAAAACTCGATGTTTCATCCTCACAATGTGATCAAATAAAAACTATGTAAACTTTCCAACCTTCTTGCACTCTGCTATAACTTTCTTGAATACACCCATTTACATCATTATTATAGATATAGGACATCAACTTATTGTTCAGGTTTCAAAATTCATAATTCTTGTCATTGTTTTTAAATCCGTTATAAGTAGAACTCTACACAGTAGAACCCTTTATAAAATTGAGTTATACACCAACCAATAATTTCAATCCTTCTCACTTTCCATGCTTTATATATTCCAGTATTTTGCGAAATTGTATCCTCTTAATCTACACAAAACATGGGAGTTTGCATTGCTACTATTACCAAGTAAAAAATAGGCCAAGCAATATGCCCCTTTGTTGAAGCATGAATGCTATTAATACATTTTAATAATTATATTGTTTCAGTTCTCAGGATTCTACGATTAATTTTTTTTATGAAGATTCTATTTTGGATCCATCACATCCATTTATCAAATCTGGACATTTCAGACCAATCTAGCATGGTCCATCATCATAAAGAAAGAAAAAGATGGAAAATTTATGATCTTACAAGTTAGTAATTTCTCTTTTTTAGGTTTTTATTTTTCTTTAGTTTTGAATGATGTGTTTCTTTTTATGAGTATAGAAAATTTTTAATAAAAAATATTCAAGTGGCTTATTTATATATTTTGGAATACACTATCTTATTTCTTTTTGTTTATACCTGTTTTATTGTCCATCATCACAAAGAAAGAAAAAGATAGGGAGTTTATGATCTTACAAGTTAGTAATTTCTCTTTTTTAGGTTTTTATTTTTCTTTAGTTTTGAATGATGTGTTTGTTTTTTATTAGTATAGAAAAAATTTAAAAAAAATATCAAGTGCCTTATTTATATTTTTTTAATATATTATCTTTTTTTTTATCGTTTATACATGTTTTGTTAAGTATATATATATATATTTCCAAGAAAAAATATTGGTAACTTTACTCACAATATTTGGAGAAGTTACAACCTGTACAAGTCCATGGGATTTTGATAAAAAAATTGTATACTTGTACATGTATATGCCATAATAGGAGATGAAGTCTCAACCAATAAAATACTTAGATATAACAATTTACATATTGTAAAACATAACAAATATAGGGAGAAATTATCAACCATACATCATCTTGAAAAGAGTAGGAAAGACTTAGACATTCTATTATGGGAGAATAAAACCGAAAGCATACCACAATGGGAGACAATGCATCGACCGATATGAATTCAGAAATAAAAGGTTTTCGTAGAATTCATTCTTAGAAGATTGTCTCAATTCTTCTAATATGGGAGAATTGGTCATCATTATAGGAGTTTTTTAGAACATCACCAATAGATGATCCACCTTGCAGCTTGCATTTGAAAGTTACCTATAGATGAAATCATTTTTTTGTGATTTGAGCAGATTTATTCATGTGTCGCACTTGAATCTTCCCCTCATGTAGATTGCATGCCTCCTTTGCAAGAGTGGCTTATCTCGCATTATGTTATTTGAAGATGTGTCTGCAACTACAAGATGAAAAATTTCCTTTCAGTTGCATCCCTCTCTCTAAAATATGAGTGAGCCTAATATTTGTGCATATTAATTTACCATTGATCTAGTTTATCACTAGCTGAAAATTTAAATAAACATGAAGAGTGTATATCTTGTGTTTCAATGCCAAGGAGATATCTTGTGTTCCAATTCTATGGAGAGGGTCATAACCACTTTGATCAGATTTCAATAGTTGTTTGAGTTTTGACATGTTCCTCTCTTGTAGGTCATCATTTGTCCCCTAAATTTTACATATCCACCCAGAGCCACCGTTTCTGGGGTTTCCTCGAGAGGCACCATCACAAAACATTGCAAATGATTGTGATCATAGATATGTTTTTTTAGTATTCATGGATTTTCCTATTTCAATTTGAGAGGATCCCTTGTTAAGGAGTATTTGAAATGATACACAGAAGAGAGAGGATTTGGAACGACTCTAGCAACAATTTCTCCATTTATTGTTATCCATATGCTCTACCTAATATAAAGAGGGAGTGGCAGAAAGTATGTTAATTTTTTTGTTTGAGAACCATTTTCTCAAAGCTTCAATAAAAGTGGTCCCATCCCTTGTAGGACAGACCCCTAGTATTCAAGCTACGATCCACACTTCTTTTATGAAATGGAAAGTTACCAATAAATGATTTACTTTTTCATCTTGTTCACAACACAATGGACATATGCTAGGTCCATGTGTTGTGGGAAAATTTGCAAAAAGTGTGCAGCCCTTCCCACTTGAGGGGTGAAAGACTTTGAGGTTGTCAACAAGGCCCAGTATTGTGTTACTAAACCAAATGTAATGACTCTAAGGTGATCCTACAAGTTCTTGTTAGTAAACAAACTAAAATAAAAACAAATAACATGAAATTAAAACAAAAGGATGAAGATATGAAAACCACAACAACAACAATATGCTAAACCACTTTAGATTACCCAATGGTCAAGCTTGTTACATGTAGTGCACAGAGACTTCACTCAGTGAACCTCTCACATAGCACGTGCGATCGTGGGATATTAAAGAATACCCTTAATTTCGAGAGATATTGACCCAAACTCTTTTTGTTGAAACCCCCTCTCAATACTTAAAACGTCCTCCCCACCCCTTTTTATACCTCAATCCTTATAAACCACCCTACCCACCCCCACCTTAAACCCCCCATCCCCCCCAATACCTGCAATATATTGGTTCAATTTTTTATAATTTTAAAACCCACAATATGAACTAATGTGATAGGATATTGGTCAACAAGTGAAGCCCCTGTGATGTAGTGTCACCTAGGAGAAGGAGGCTTCAAGGGAAGCCAACAATCTCCCTTAGGGAGGTCCTTTTTGTCCACACTAAATGCTAAATAAATTGAAGAACAAATGAGAGGAAACACTTTCTCCTTGGAGGAAGGAGACAATGGAGCTTGAGGAATTCCAATAGGTGGAGGAAGAAGAGAGCTATGATGAAGCCTCACCACAATTATAGCAACATAACCTTAGTCAAATTTTCCCTCTTATATTCATGCCCATGGCTTCCTTTTATAGGCTAAGAGGTGGCCAAGAAACATCTAGATACAAGAGTGAACCCCATCACCTCATGAACTAGCTCCAAGGTACAGAAAGGGAGCTATTCAATGCTCCCCCGTCAGATGAAGAGACAAGTTTTATTTTTTGTTGTTGGGGAACCTTCAAGAGCCTTTAATGCATAACTGGTGGTTGAGATCTTTCCATTTTGACAGTCACACGGATCTCGAAGGAAAATTCATGCTAGGCTCGCATGGGCACATATCTGACAACACTCTATTAGCACTATTTTATTTTTGTAGATTGGGTGTTATCACCATATAAATTCCAAGATTTCATTGGCGATTTGGAAGCTTCAAGGATTTGCTCGTTTAATCATTCATTAAAGTTTTCCAAGAAAAATGAGCCTAAAAATGCTTTGAATGATAGAAGAGAATTTTTCATTATTGGGGCTTAGAAATTAGCTTCCAAGTTAATTTTTGGTTTAAAAGACCTATAAACTTGAGCTAAAAGTTCAAGCTCAACACGGAGATTCATATTTATTATCAATCAAACAACCGAGAAGTTTGAGATTCATATTATCAATCAAATAACCGAGAAGCTTACCAAGTATTGAATTATAGGTCAATCTTAATATCAAGGCACAGAGTATCAACTCACATGGAGTAGGAGCGTGCGGGAAACGTTGTGCGTGCTTAATAAATTACAGTTACTAGCAATCTTTAGCGCATATAAAAACCTGGAAATTCTATGACTTGGTGCATGTGGGATAATATACTCATTGTCAAAAATAAAAAATCCTGTCAAAAGCATTTATTATCTTTTGCTTTTCTCCTGCTCTTGCTATTTCTGTGTTTGAGGTGTTTTTGCAAGGGTAATTGGTTTTCTTTTGTCGGTTTTGATCCGAGTATCCAGTGTAACCCTTGTAAAGAAATCTTTGAAATGAAAAATAGTAGAACTCCACAACAACCACGTGTCTCTATGCATTCATCTTGATAAAACTTTTTAATACTGGGCATCAAAACATAATTGTTCAAGACAGATGTTTGCAATGATCTAAGTCAATTTATAAAGCCAATCGAAAACATACTCTCAGAAAGCCCCCCGCTTCTACGTTAACACCGTGCATGACTGATCATACAAGTCATACAATCAAGCTACAAAAGAAAGTCTGGCGCTTGGGTCTCAAAATAGCATTGTCATCTCGTGAAGCTGAGGGGAGGTTAACGGTATTTGACACCTTAGATCTGCCTACCCACAAAACAAAGGAACTAGCGAAGTACGTTTCTCAGTTGGAGAACTGCAGAAAGATTTTATTAGTTGATGGCCACCTTATGAATAAGAAGCTTGGATTAGCTACACAGAATCTGCATTATGCAATTGTTCTTCCTTCAATAGGTCTAAATGTTTACAGTATTTTACAACACGATACACCAGTGATGACAGTAGATGCAGTGAATCGAATTGTGGAACGGATTCACACTCCAATTAATCGTTGAGTGAAATAATGTTGGGTTTGGCTGTTTGATCCATGATACAAGGAGAGTGATCACAGAATTCAAGGAGCCTTTTCAAGTTCATGGTCAAAGTTTAGGAGACAGTGAATCATTTTTAAAAATATGGGGTGAGAGGATTGCAACACTATTTTTGCAAAAGCATTCTCGATTTTCTCCACATGGTGTCTTAACTAGAGATGCATATATAGAAATAGATGAAATAGGAATCTTCTTGAAGTAGCACAAATTCTTACTGTTGAGGAGCGCATAACATTATATAACAAGGAAAGGATGCAAAGTATTGTGAACCAAGGCCTTTATAGCACATTGGTTGATAGGAGTGGAAATTGTTGGTCAAAAGAGTTCCTTGAAATTGAAATGGTTAAGACGATTAAGATTGGAGAGATTGTTCATCAACATCTTTCAGATGGGATACTACTATTTTTAATCGAGCACCATCTATACACAAACTTTCTATTCAGGCCTTAAAAGTTTGCATTCATCCAAGTTTCAATTTCGCATTGATTCTTATATTTCCTCTAATGGATGCAGATTTCGATGGGGATTGCATACATGTTTTTCTGCCACAGTCTCTGCAATCTCGAGCAGAACTTTATGAACTTCTAAGTTTAGATCAACAACTTATTAATTCTCAGAGTGAACAGATGTTGCATATGCTTACTCAAGATACTTTAATTGCAGCTAGTCTTCTCCTCAGGATGCCACTTCTTAATGAAATAACTATGCATCAGCTATCAATATGGGAACTCTCAGTTGTATCTGAACCAACAATTATCAGATCTCCGCTTGGAGGACCATATTAGACAGGTTGTCATCTTTTTCAAATGTGCTTACCTCTTGATTTTAATTACATTGGCAAAGGAATTTATATTAAAAGTGAACTTGTATTTTATACTTGGGGAATTCTGTTAAATAAATTGGTTTGTTTAAACTTTTGCAAAAAAAATAGGGAGTGATGGTTTAGATTTAAGCCATGCAGCATCCAACGGCTTAAAAACATTACGCTGGAGAAAGTGGTGTGATATTAATGTTTAAGAGGCGGAGCATAATTTTCCTGTCGAGATGTAGATGTAAACATGTGTCAATACCATATTAACTTGTTAGCAAGATCAACGATTTAAAATCATTCCGCTGGCAGAAGTGATAAACCGTGAGTCTATATGCAGAAATGACGCTTGTTTTGAGGTATTGGGTGCTAATGGTTACCGTGGCTCTGAGTTTCAAGAAGGAAAATCTCATGATCCCAGTTTCCTATTGAGAGGAAATGGGCTCTAGGGTTTCAGTCTCGTGAGATTATGCAAAATGTTTTAAAAAGTGCTTCAAGAGATGGATGTTGGATGAAGAAGATAGGAACCTTTGCTGTGGCATTGAATGCATTTATAGCCTTTTGAATAGGTTCAGCCATTCGTACGGGAGCACCTATGTTCTTCACTTTGTTTTCTCTGCCCTTTTGGTTTGTTGGTATAGGGGTTTACCTTTAGAAAATATTTTTTCTGTGCCACATATTAACATGTCACAAATCTTTGGAGCATATCATCTTCACGATTGTTTCCAGTTCAAGTTATATTTCACTGAGTTTTTAAGAAGAAAGCCACTAAGTGCAGATGTTCCAAAGCAACTAAAAACCTTTTCTTTCGTTCAAATCCATTTCAAAGAAAAGAATGTGTCCCTAAAGGGCAGTGTTCAAGAACTTATAATGTCAGATCCTGTACCATAAATGCTGAAATTCAAAGTGACATGATTGATGAACCACCACTCAATAAGAGGTCCATCATTGAAGGGTTTCACAAATATGGAGACATAGTGGATGGAAAATATATGATTACTAGTCTCCTTGAACAGGGTGGTGTGAGTATAACATATGAAGCAAAGGTGGAATATGGAGATAAGGTTGCTTTAAAAGCCATGTCCTTACGCAACATGAGAGGTTGGAAGACATTTTTCTCAAATTGTCTTGCAGAATCTTGACCATTTTGAGTGTGAATATCAGGTATTGCAAATCCTTGAAGCACCCTAGCATCCCTCAATATATTGACTACTTTGAGGTAGATACAAAGAGTGATCGTGTATTTTACATCGTCCAAAAGATAGCTAATGGGAGGTCTTTAGTACACCAACAGTCTTAGACATGGTAATGAGGAGGCTTTAAGGGAGAAATCTGACCCGAGTTCTGAAAATGACAGGGAATATACATTGTAGGTTTTGTCCAAATAAAATAACAAATATTCATTGAGGAAGAGGGTTGGAGCCATTCAAAACTCAGCAGTTAAAGGATAAAGGCAATCTACAGGTGGCAAACTCAGAATTAAAATCATCCTCATACATTTTAACTTTAGTATTGGAGATCCCACATCTTCAGGTGTTTGTTTTTAGTTGAAGAGCAGCTGGCAGCATCAAGAGCGTCCTCGAGAATTCGAAACCCATCGAAGCAGCACTTCCATATTTTAAATAATTATTGTCACACTGATTCCTAAATGTGGTAGTTCGTTATGTAGCTGTCAACATTCTAATAGTAGTTTTTATTTTTAGAAAATGAAGGTTAAGATGACTCAGACCTTTTTGGGAGGCTAGGCAGTCATAGTTTTTTCTATATATTCACATGTAAAAGACAAAAATAGGATTCGACTCTCATGGGAAGAGAATGATCTTTCATTGTAACTGTTGGGTATTATTTCATTTTCTGATGTAAATAAAGTTGCAGAGAGGAACAGTTGGAAATTCTTCAAGATAGAGATTCGTGTGCCAATGTTTTCTCAGTAAGTAACTGGAACAATGAAATATTTTTCTATAGAAAAATCCAACGTAAATAGGATAGAAACTCCATAAATAGATAAATATATGAATAATAGATAAGTGATGATATTACAAAGAGAATGTTGTTTGTATGAATACCCATGATGGGTTCCCTTTCATAAAGAGACATAACCTTTCATCAAGGTGGATCTTTGTTAATTCTTAGTTATTTAATTATTAGTTGTTATTAATGTTTATTTATTATATATTTTTGTTCATTACATTGCCTCTCCCTTAGAATTGCTTTGTCCTCAACGCACAATTATGGAAGACTTTATCCCCTGTTCTTGCTCGTAATGCTTTCTCATGACATTGTGTGTTGGTAGTTGCAACACTTGATGAAATAAGATGGTATGTTCTTTTAAACATTGTGTGGAAATGTTGGGTCATTTGTGAAGTCATCAATCCAAGATCTAGCTTTAACATAATTGTTTGTGGATCGATTGTCGAGAGTTGTCGATTTTGTCTTTTCTCTTTGTAGGGATAATATTCGTAATTTTCCATTTTGATCTTCTCATCTATCATAATGACTCTTGTGATTTGGATGGCCATGTGGAACTCAAATCACCTGTGAAGTGTTTACTAGAAATTCAACTTTTGGTGCTTCTAACGATTTTTGTAATTGTTTTTCAGAACCATTTTACGTTGATGCTTGTAGCGATGTGACAATAAGATTGTTCTTTTGAGCCTTGATGAGCTTTGTATTGCTTCCCTTTTCTGATGTTTGAATTTGAGCCTTGGATGACTTCTCTATTGCACTAGTCATCGTTTCTTTGTCGACACTTGATCTCTTGCAATCTATCTTTTCTTGTAAAGATTTATTCTCCTGCTTTAGCTTCCTAACTTGTATAAGCATGTCCTGATTAACTTTGCTTCAGTGTAAGATTTCTTCTTTATAGTTTGACATGACGACGTCATATTGATTGCCTTGATTTTTGGGTTCCTTTTCTTTTAAGTTTTTTATTTGTTTTAGCAATTCCTGATGAACCATTTTTAAGGAATAAATTTCTTTGTCTTTGCATGATAATTCTTTTTTAAGATCTTGATTCTCATCTTCTAACTGTTGATTGTGTTGAACCTTATCATTTTCCTTCTTGATTTGCAGAAGTAATTTATGATTATGATCTCTTAAACGAGAGATCTCATCATCTTGTTCTTGTATGTCCTTATCAAATTTATTTCTCGCAATTTCAAATTCCTTAGTTTGTTTGGTGGACTCTCGAATACTATCTTTCAATTCGGTATTTATTAAATCATTAAAATAATTATCCTTATCATTTTCAAATTGTATTGTTTTATTACTTTCCTTGTAGTATCCTAATTCGCTTTCAAGTTTATGTGACTGCAACTGTGAGTTACCTTGCTCGTCTTTCATGATAAAATATTTACCACATATTGAGCAGTAGAGATTTCCATTCTTAAAAACAGTCAGATATTTGAATTCCATTTCACAACAAAGATACTTAGTCCAAAATTTAGATTTATAAATGGAATCCATAATTTCTTCAATATCTTTTGAGACTTGATCTCTACTCTTTTTAATATCTTATTTTGATTTTTTTCTTCCTTAACTTTAATTTCTATGATGATAGATAGTTATCCTTTGATTTTGACTTATTCGATTTGTCTTATTCCCTTTTGATTTTTGGACGGAATCCTTCTAGACTTTGATTTTTTACCAATAGTTATTATTAAAAATAATAACTATATCTATAATAATAACAATATATCAATAAGTTAAATAACCTTTTTATTAGGTTAAATAACCTTTTCTTTTTCCAAAAAATAATTATTATTTCAAAATAATAATTATAATAGTATTTATTAATCCTTTTTGTTTTTTTTTTTTTTCCTTTTTTTCAATAGTTATTAAAATTAATAACTATACCTATAATAATAATAATATATGTTATAACAATTCATAACAATATTTTAATGATTTGGAATTGAGTAATTTATAATAATAAATATTATTATTATAAATTAATACAAAAGAAGTTTAGAAATTTTTTTTTTTCTAAATTCAATATTAATAATATGAATATTATTGTTGGAAAAGAAACCATGTGTTGTTTTTAAGTGTGGTTTCTATTGTTTTTTCTTCCTTTTTTTCTTTTGTTTTTCTTTTACTTCTTCTTTTTACTTTTCTTTTACCTTTTTTTTTAAACTTTTTTTTAGTAAGGTCAAAAGACCTAGTTTGGAGGTTCTCCAATTAATTATTTGGCCAAAAGTCAATATTAGATGAATTCCCAAGAAGGGGCTATGATACCACTAGAACAGTAAAATATTGTTTCTATAGAAAAATCCAACGTAAATAGGATAGAAACTCCATAAATGGATAAATATATGAATAATAGATAAGTGATGATATTACAAAGAGAATGTTGCTTGTATAAATACCCATTATGGGTTCCCTTTCATAAAGAAACATAATCTTTCATCAAGGTGTCTCTTCGTTAAGAATTAGTTATTTAATTATTAATAGTTATTAATGTTTATTTATTTTATATTTTTGTTCATTACAGTTTGGAGTTCCTTATTTTGACCCATAAGTTCTTCATTTTGTTGTTGAGTGACTCTTTTTCTCCTTAGCACTTACTTGGAGGCTACTATTAGTTCTTGATAACATGCATTGATTTATTCTAGATCTTCCCTTGGCCTTCTCTTTGCTATCATTAATTTTTCATTTGCATCATTCAAATATACATTTTGATCTTTAAAATAGGTTAATGATTTTTTTAGGACGTCAATTTCTGACTATGATTCCATAACCTTTTGATATGCAGGATCTTCTTGTTCATTCAATTCTTCAATAGCTGAGGGTTTGGAACAAGTACCTATTTCAAATTCAAAAAAAAATTGTTTACCTTTATCTTTACCAGCTTCCTCAAGCAGATCTGGTGTATCTCTCAATTCTTCCTGAATTTCTTCAAGGGTTTGATCCACTGCATAATAATCTTCATCTCCAACTTGGATATCTTCATCATTGGAGGAATCTTCTTTGACAATTACAACATCTTTTTGAAACTTCGAATTAAGGATAGCCTTCATGTTCATCCTTCATTTATTCTTTGGTCTGATTTTATGTCTCCAATTTCTTCCCCAATCTGTTATGTTATTTTATTTAATCTCCTTAAGAGTATTGGGAGCAGTCATTTCTTCCTATTGAAGCTCACAAACTAATTCCCTTTGCATCTTTATTTTCAAAACTTATGCTACAGCATCATTATTAGTATTGACTTGTTTTTCTAGTTGATTGCTTGCATATTCACCTTTTCTCTTTTTCCCTCTCGAAACCCTGCATCTCTTCTTTGTTTCTTTACTCTCATCATGCTTTTGAGCCTCAGATGTCTCTGGTTCAAAACCATACCAAAACAAAAAATGACGCCAATACATGTCCCGCTTTTTTAATTCAGTGGTTATTAATAGTTTGATTAAACCATGATTAAACATAGAGTGAATCATATGGTTAGGGTGATTCCTTACCCTTTTGACTATTATTTCTAAGATTTTGGACTGTTAATAAGGTAGATTTAACCTAGAATCACCATTTATATGCAATAAAAACCTCAAAAGATACCAAAATACCGTTGAAAATTGACCCTCACAGGTGATGTAGCATTGTATAATATTAATTACATCCATCCATTCTAGCTTTACATGATTTAAATGTATTCCTTTATCCCAATCAATCTTTTCAAAACCATCCAACAAGAACATGCTCAAATCAACCTCAAATAAGTGTTTTTTAAACCATCTTTCACCTTTGAGGGTTATGCCTATTGCTTCTGCAATTGTGGCTTTGTTTACTTTGAAATTTAGAGTTTGCAAACTGACAAACGAATCCTTATAATTTTTCACAAAGGAATTTTTTACCTCCAAGTTATGCCCACTTATACTTTCACAGAATGAAAACCAACCAGTGTTCTGTATCATCTCTACGCCGCTTTAGGGAATTCTTCATCCCATTTAACATTTGTCAGTTCCAACCTCCAAATTTTTCCATTGATCCTCTTCATTGCAAATGATTTTGGATCCTGCATGGTCATTTCTTTTAGGCCGATGTGTATCCCTCCTGTTTAAGCCATTTTATACAAAAATAACTGATATGTACAATCTCATAAATGAATTAGGAGAACAATCCATTAATTTAATGATATCGAAAACAACTTGTATTGCTAACTCATGTCATTCATTGTGAATGGAGGATCCTCCACTTAACACACTCCTATCTCATGACAAATGTCACGAACCGATTTCCCATTGTAGGCAATCCGACAGCACCAGCCTATAGGCCAATTATGAATTATATTGTCTAAATGTACTATGATTATTTGCACATATAACTTTGAAATCAATAATCCATTTATCAAAGATTAATTATTTCCATTATTTATAATAAAACTTGGAATGATTAATGAAAATGAGCCACATTTGTCTTATTTATCATTACAAAATAAAAAAGTAAATGGTAATTATAACCTAAGGAATATAATGCTAATCTAAGGAACTTAAGGTAAAAAATATTTTTTAGGAAAATACCTAAGGTAGAACTAGGATTCAAATCTGATGTTAACATCTGGCTCCGGCTGGGGATAAAGCTCTTGTTGTGAGGATTTAAGAACATATTGATCACATTCCTTCAAAACATGCTAGAATCATATCCTTTTAACTGAAACAAAACTGCTTTCATTGGGTTGGAGTCTTATATACAAAAATTGTAATGATATATCATAATGAATTTAGATTCCCCATATCTCAATATGTGTTAAAGTGTTTTAAAAACCGCGCATTGACTGGGCCTACAACTTCATCACCATCCAAACTTTGTATTACAAAAGTGTTATTTCCCAAAATATTTATTATTGTGAAAGGTCCTAGCCATAAATTATTAAATTTTCCATGCTTACCTTTTTCATCATTTCATGCATCCCACCTAAGAACTACATTGCCGATTAAGAAAGTATATTTTTTAATTTTTTTATGAAAATTTTCCTTTACTTTGTTTTTATAAGCTTCAGCTTTTTCCATTATTGCATCTCTTTCTTGTTGTAGCTTAACGATCAAAAACATTCACCTCTTCATTTCATCTGGTTCTTCTTCTACATCTGCAAAAATTTGATTAATGGAAAGCTTAATTGAATGGGGAATATTGCATCAATGCCATAGACAATATGAAAATGTGATGTTCCAACAGACCTTTTAATAGTCACCCTATCTTCCCAAAGAGCATATTTTAATTTAACGTCCCAATTCCTTTTATTTTGAAATAACATCTTTTTTATGTTGTTCACAATACTCTTATTAGTAGACTTTGCTAACCCATTCCCCTGTCGGTAGTAAGGTGTGGAATGCTTTAATATGATGTTTTTTCTTCACAAAAAATTATCATATTTTTGGATTTAAAAGTTGGAGCACTGTTTGTTACCAGTTTCCTTGGATATCCAAATCTACTCACGATATTTTCTTAAAGGAAATTAATGATAACTTTATTCGTTGCTCTTCTTGTAGGAATTGCTTCCACCCACTTAGTAAAAAAAATTAGCGGCAGTTAAAATCTACAAATGTTGGCCACTGGAAGAATGATGGATTTCACCTATAAAGTCTAAATGCCATTGTTTAAATGGAGCATTTGCTACAATTGGTTTTAAGGATAAATACTGAAACTTGTGTTTACCTTCAAATTCCTGGCATTCGATACAAGCTTTGACCGAAAGATACACATCTCTAAAAAGAGTGGGCCAATAGTAACCAACTCTTGAAATTTTAAATGTTGTTGCTTTCCAATACTTGTGACCTCAGCATGTACCTCCATGTAATTCTGCAGTAACAACATCAACCTCTAATCTATCCAAACATTTAAGAAATATTCATGCAGGATCTTTCCAATATAATATTTGATCTATTAAAACATATTTTAAAGCCTTGATTTTTAATGATTTGTATTCATTCTTATTCAAATCCAGAAGGAATTGTAAATTCAACAAAAAATAAACAATTTTTCCATACCATGGAGAATTAATATATTTGTTATAAATATGTTCCTTATCATGTTTTGTTGATGAATCTTGCATTGATTGTTCATCTATCATATGAATATCTAAAACCTGACAATTTGATTATGCTAGAAGTTTTGCTAAACCTTGTCCTTTTATCAATTTGGTAGGCTTAATATCAACATCATATTTCATAATTTTAGCTATCCAACGTCCTCTTTTTCCTTCACTGTCAAGCTGTTATAGATAAAAATGAAACATCTCTACCTATGACCACTTTCCCATGATTATGTCGCATGTCGATACTTCCATGATGACACTTCATGAAAGTCACTGAAAAAAATGCCTATATTGGAGGACCCATATCTGGATTTTTGTTACTCTGTTTAAACTCTTCTCTATACTGTTTGAAAGGTATCTAAGTCAACTAAAACTTTCAAGAAGACACCAAAGTCTGAAAATTCCTAGAAGTACCCTAAAAATGATTTTTTTATGTACACGCGAGTTTCCTTAAGGAAACCTGCGTGTTGCACGCAACTCGTTATATATAATACTCGTGTGTTCCCTAAATACGCAACTATTTACATTGAAACCCACGTGTACCTCCCAAATAAGCGACAGTTGTCTCTGAAACCCGTGTGTTTTTCTTGTAGATGTCAAAAAAAGAAGTTGCTCGAAGTTTGGGTAGTTTGGGTGGTTATGCAACTGACTCCTTCAGTTGTAACTACTTTGTATTCGACCCTATCTCTTCATAAAGGTATAAATAGAGGTAGGGAGGTCCATGAGAAATGACTTGAATCTTTGCATTGTTATGCTGGAGGAATTGGGAGTCTGTTTACCCACACCTTTGCCCTAGAAGCTATCTCCTTATTTTGTAGAGCTTAGAGGCTGAGTTCCTTGGAGAAGAGAAGCAACAGAACCATATCAAGGTTTCGTGAGGTGCCCAACTTGAAGAGAAGGTATATTTGTACTTCATTTTATGATTAATAAAGATGTGATGTCCTTATTCTTCCCAAATAATTGTTCAATGTGTATTTGAATCTTTGTTTTTTATCATTTGACAATGTTAATGAGATTATTATTTCATGTTTCTTTGATTATCATTACTTTATATGTGGTCATATTGGTTTGATGAAGGTATAATTCGTTTTGCAGGTCTCTTGGAGCAAGAGGAGCAAGAAGAGGATTGAAGGGCTTCTTGGATCAACCTTCATTTGGCTAAGGTATGAACCATTGCAATCTCTCAACTTTCTTATATATACTTGCAGAACTAAATGCATCTCTCTTTCAACCCGAGTACGTTGATGGCCTCTTAAGCCCTAGCCATAGGAAACTTTCCTCTACAACAGAATTGGTGACTCCATTAGGGATAGCCTTGTATGTTTGGGGTTTCTCTGTCTTTCTTCCACTATTTTGCAATTTTTCAGGTCTTTCTTGCCACTTAGGAACACCTTCTCAACCTGATAGTACACCTCCCCTACCTTCCTAAGGCAGTTTTTGGATTTTTTAATCATTTTCCCACCCATACGCAAGTTGTAGACTAAACAATCACGTGTTTGGTTTGTACACATGACCTGCTATACTGTTAACCCACATATGACACATGACCTGTCAGTAGTACAACCCAGGTGTGCCTCAGAAACAATGTTTTTCCTCGTTTTGTGGTTTTTTTGTTGTTTGAGGGCTATTTGGTAGGTCTTTGGGTTCCTCTGCAGGTGCGTGACTCTAGGGAGTTAGTGTCATCCATTTTGGGTGTTTTTTATCTATGTGGTAAGTCTTTTTTAGCATTAGGGTTTTCTTTTTGCTCATCCCCCCCACCCCTTGTGCTTGGCATGGTTCTTGGCTTATGTTTCTGGTCAGCCTCTGTTAGTAATATTTGTCTGAACTTAGAATATTATTGGTCTTTGTTTCCTTCTTATTTTGTTGGTTAAATTCACCTTGCCAAAGTAGTTGACTTGTCTCTTATGCAAGCCTTCCTTCCAAGTAGGGTTTATACTGACTTTAGGGCATTCTAGAGTTTGTTTGGTGGTTGTATACCAGAGTTCCTTTTGCTTTGTTCTTGTCATCTTCATACTTTAGTTTGTAGGTAGTTTTTGTTTGCATTTATAAAATAAAAAGAAAAAGAATATATAGTTGTTTAATATCATGTAGATTAGCGTTTTGTCTTTAATGCACTGCATATCATTATTTTTGAAAAAAAAAATTGTTCTTTTTGTGGCTTTGAAGTTTCTATTTGAAAAGAAAGAGAAAAGTTTTTCGCTTTTTGCATTTCATTTCTCTTTTCTTAGTAATTTTGTTTCAACTTTTAGTCAAAACACCACATAAGTTTCATGCCATTTTCCTCTGAATAAAAACATCCTATTACAAAAATGACATAATTAAAAATTATTGGTAAGTTTTCTTTTTTAGGCTCCTACACCAACTAGCTTAGGCTATACTTGTGGATTAGGGAGACTATTTGATTTCAAACGTAGTTGGCCAATCACTAGGTGAATCCTCCTCTATGTTGATTGTATCTAAGAAGCTCCACTCAAATAGGAGTTAAGCATGAAGCCACGTGAGGACCTGGACTAAGGAGATAACCCTCCGATTCCTTGTTCGAGCATAGACCAATATTTTTACGCATCTGGGGACTTCTGTCAATACCACCTCTTAGGCCTCGTGCGGTGCCGGTGTTGACAGAGTTTTGGGATTTGCTACCCTGCCCATGCATATGAATCAGCCTTGCGACTATCCCCCCAGACTCTCAGTATATTTGTGGTATCCTTTAGTCTCTCCAACATTAGGGTTCATACATAGGTATATCGAAAGGCTATTTTTGGTCTACCTTGGATGAGCTTGGAAGGTAACCCTGGTAGAAGGTGAGGGAGGGCGGTTGGGAGATTCCTTTGCTTGTGCCTAAGAACATCTAAGGGACACCAAATAATTTTCTATCAGCTTTCTTTTGGAAGGCATATCTTATACCTATTTGTCTATTTGGCTTAGGAATTTTTTAGTGAGTGTTGTGATGTTTGTATGTACTTAGTTTTCCTTTAGGTGTGTGCTTTGTACTTTTGGTTTCCTATTGACCTCAGGCTTCATATTTTTGTTTGAAACTATGGCTAACACCCCTTTGAACAACAACCAAGAGATCCCCATGTTGGGAACTCCTTGCACTATTCCTCTCATAAGGAATGTTGGTTTTCCTTTGATGCCCACCTTGAATCTACCTGGATTCACCCTAGGGCTACCGGTGTGGTTTTTCTCCACTCCAACTATCCTGAATGCTCCTGATGCTCCTAAATTAAGATCCTTATATCAAGGGCATAAAAAAATTGCTTCCCCTTGACCTATAGCTGCTTCTCGTCCTCCTTCTACCTCATGCAGTGAAAGTACTGATACTAATAACCGGTAGTCTAAAAGGAGTAGAAAAAGGAGTAATAGGAGGAAGACACATAAGCAAGGGGGCACCCATTCAACCTTTGTAGGTCAAGTTGAACCTCACCACCCAGCCTCTGTAGTTCATGATGGGGAGACCTATCCAACCTCTGCAGGTCATGTTGGATCTATGCACTCAACCTCTGCAAGTCAAGTTGATCTTCACCATCTAGCCTCTGTTGATCATGTTGGTGGGATCTTGCCAATATTTCCAGGTCACGTTGGATCTAGTCACTCATCCTCTGCAGTTCATGCTGAGGGAACCCGTTCAACCTCTGATGTTCAAGTTGAACCTCCCCATCCGACCTATGCAAGTCATGTTGGATCCATCCACCCAACCTCTAAAGGTCATGTTGGGGCCACACACTCAACTACTACAAAGCATGTTGATCCTAACCATTCAGTCTCTACTGTTAATTCTAGTGGTTCCCATCCAACCTCTGTAGGTCATGTTGGACCCAGTCTCTCAGCCTCTATACGTCATCCTGGGGGAATTCTCTCAGCCTCTGTGGTTCATGCTGAAGACAATCCGTTAGCCACTCTGAGTCACGTTGACACTGTTGAAAAGACTGACCATTCAAAACACAAGCCCAAGTTTCCTTGTAATATTTGTGATGGAGACCACCTTACTTATCTATGCCCTGCCATCATAAAGGTACGAAGAGTTATGTTTCATGTTCATCCCATTTTTGAACATCCTGAAGTTTTTCAGCAACTAGCCTCTCTTAGTCAGGTTGGACCCAGTCACCCAACCTCTGGTGGTCATGCTAGGGGCAAACTCTTATCCTCTGTAGGTCATGCTAAGAGAAAATAGTCAACCACTGCTAGTCATGTTGACACCGTTGATAAAACTAGTCGTTCGAAGTGCCTTGCTATTGCAGAGGTGCAAAGAGTGTGGTCCAAGACTCAAGGATTTCCTTCTCCTGAACAACTTGTAGTTTCTCAAAAACCTACTCAACCTTTAGTTGATCAAGTGGTCGAACCAATCTCAACTTTGGTCGATCCCACTCTTCTTTTACAGAGTGATCCTTATGTGATTGAACAAATGTCATCTTTGGTCAATCCCACTCTCCCTTCGGAGAGTGACTTTCATGAAGCGATTGAATCGGTTCCATTGTCGATCAATCCCACTCTTCCTTTGGAGAGTGAAGTGTCTTCTAGTCACACTTTTCTTCACTACCAGTTCAGAACTTACTAAACAAGGGGGCATTGAACCCGCTTCGGATGAACCCCCACCAAGCTCTCATATTGCTTTCTTTGATTGGGATAGCCTAGTTGAGCCGCTCCTTCCTTCTGATGCACCTTTCTAGATAAAGGTCAAAGTTGAACCATACATAATTTCTCATTGTATTATTGATGAAGAAGCCTTAGTTAGTATCTTGTATGCTCATGCTTGGTGTTAGCTGGAATATTTCACCTTCTGCGGACAGTAAGGTGTTCCACTGGTCTGAATGGTTCAAATCCAGAACAAATGAAGGAAAAAGTTTGAAGACCCTCCCTGGACGCCGTAGATACCTGGAATGTAATGCTTCAATAGTAACCCTATGTACCTGCAATCAACATAAACACACAAACACATCAAATCTACCAGAATATGATCTACTAATCCATGTTAGTGACTAAGGAATCTAACAACATACATGTGAAATCAAACAACAACAATAATGTGGGATGGAAATCAGCTTTGTATTAATATAAAAATGGATAAGTTTACAACCAATCAAGCCTTAGTGTTGACATACATCTCCATGAAACCAAGCACTCTCATCCCCATAAGCTCCGAATTTAGCTCTCTATTCTCTCCAATGTATTGGGCCAAGTGATCAATCGAATAGCATTACAATACCTTAAGAGTTCTCTCCCTCAACCATAGATATGAGCTTGTATTTATAAGGCTCAATGGATAGGGATGGTTGAGAGATTAGTGGATGAGGTGGCCTCTAAGATCCTAGAATGAGGGATCTCGTGCTCAACTGACCCACAATAATAGGGATAAGGGAGGACACAAGGCTCATGATTTAGAAGCCTTGAGAAACTTCTCTTTTTCACTTTTTACCCAGGGTATCGCGTTTCTCCTTCAATGACAGAGCGGTTATGGTAAGAAATTCTTATGGACTAAGGGCCGTAAGCGGTGGCACCACTTATGGACAACAAGGGATAGGCGATGCAAACAAGTTACCGCTCCTGGACAATAGGGAAAGTGCAGTGCTGGGAATTTTCATGAAAGATTGACAATTAACATGGGTTTCCACTCCAAGTGCTGGGATTAAGGGAAAATAGGTATGTCAAAGGTCTTATCACATGATGATGATGGGATTTTGGTATAACACTTGGTGAGGCATGGGATCTCCTAGCCTTGTGTCGACTGCTAGTCAGTTACTGGTGTTTGATCGGTGCTTGGCACAAGCTAAGTGGAACCTAAATCTTGCCAAGCAGTTGAGGATAGAATACTAACAGAAACCCCATTGTCAACAATAGTGTGAAGTATCCACCTAGCAGTAACATTCACAAATATCTGGAAAGGAACACTTGAATGAAGATGAGACTCTGTTAGATTACTCCAGTCAAGGGAAATAACCTCACTACTCGAAGAGGGTTCTATCGAAACAGACAAAATTTCCTCTTGTCGAGAACAATCAGAACGAAGCATGAAAACTTCAG
This sequence comes from Pseudotsuga menziesii, assembly GCA_001517045.1. Classification (NCBI taxonomy): domain Eukaryota; kingdom Viridiplantae; phylum Streptophyta; class Pinopsida; order Pinales; family Pinaceae; genus Pseudotsuga; species Pseudotsuga menziesii. Next base: position 31,200 of record LPNX010418467.1, read on the forward strand.
TAGGTTTCGATTCATTCTCTACTGTAAGAGAAGAACAAGATGAATATTTGGTCAAAGTGACTACTTCAGTCTTAACACTCTCTGATGAAAGAGCGGGATCAGGTGGAAATGACATCGACTTGACCACTTCACTTTCTGAAGGAAGAGTGGGATCAATTATAGATGGAACTGAATTGATCACTTGGTCAACCAGTGAGGAATCAAGGGATAACTTACTATCACTTGTTGGAATCACCTGTTGATGATTAGTAATATTTTCCAACCAATGCGAAGTTTCATCCATGATTGGACAAAGAAAAGTACGATGCATAGCCTTGCATATCGAACAAGGATACAAGACTTTACCCTTACGACCTTTTACCACTGCACAGGGACTTCACTTGTTGGCCAATATCCTATCACATTAGTTCATATTGTGGGTTTTAAAATTATCAAAAATCGAACCAATATATTGCAGGTATTGGGGGGTGAGGGGTTTAAGGTGGGGGGGGTAGGGTGGTTTATAAGGATTGAGGTATAAAAAGGGGTGGGGAGGAGGTTTTAAGTATTGGGAGGGGGTTTCAACAAAAATATTTTGGGTCAATATCTCTCGAAATTAAGGGTATTATTTAATATCTCACGATCGCATGTGCTATGTGAGAGGTTCACTAAGTGAAGTCCCCGTGTACCAATGGGTCATTGGTTGAGGGAGTATTGTCAACATGATGATCAGAGGTTAATGACACAGATGGTTTGGACCTTTTAGATCACTCTTCTTGTACACGAGAGATATCGGGACACTCCTTAAGAAGGTGGTCCCCCTTGCAAAGCTTACAAGGGAACTTGGGTTTTTCGAGTGTTCTCTTAGAACAGGCACCATCAAGAGCAGATAGTTGCTACTTTTTCTCTTTCTTATCCTTCTTCTCCTTAGCCTTTCCTTTCTTCTTCTTCTTATCCATCTTACTATTAATCGTATAGCTTTGGTTAAGCGAAGAAGAATAAAGGGATGAATCCACAACCGGCGAAGAAGGAGTAGGATTAGGTTGAGGTCGATCCTCTCTCGAAGGAGAAGTGACATTTGAAACATTAGGTGTAACAAGAATTACCGGATTAAACAACCAGACCAGTAATCCTATAGTTAACCCAGGAAGATTTAGATTGGTAATAAAGGGAGGACCAATACCTTCACTTGGAGGGATTACAAAAGGTACACCTTGGAGAGGGATCTCTTGATTGGTAGTCCCAGATGGGGATGCCATCTCTAAAATCTCTAAAAACCCCCTAACTACCACGCACAAGCAAGTACTAGTCAAACTAAAAGAAACAAGAAAACATGTGAAAGGAGTGGATAAGATTCAGGAACCTCACAGGACAGGCCAAAAGGATAACTCATATGGTTTGAGGATTCCTAAAAAGGGTCTCCCGATATATGCTAGGTACATGGGAGCTCAAATCGGTAGTAGTGTTGTCTAATGCACAACCATTCACATTAGAGGAAATTTCAATTTAAAATGGGCCTTTAAAAAATAACACAAATTCCATGGCATCATGTATTAGCCAATCAAAATGCTTTAAAATTGAAAAAGGGAGCACCACTTAAACAATTTTTTAATATAAATTTGGGGATAGGTATTATAAAAAAACTACTTTTTTTGTTCGTATTTTCAACATATCTCCCTGTGTTTTTACTCAAATTTTGATCAGGAAATCTTGTTGGATGCGGAATTAAATTCTGCATACAACGAGTACCCACTTGGCATATTTTTTAATAGGGACCTCTACCCCAAAAACAAGAAATACCTGAAAAAACGTGATGATGACATCATCATCATGTTTTTTCAGGTATTTCTTGATTTTGGGGTAGTGGGGCCCGTGAAAAGTATGCCCAGTGGGTACTCGTTGGATGTGGAATTTAGTTTTGCATCAAACGAGCTCTCTCGATCAAAATTTGAGTAAAAACACAGGGAGATATGTCGAAATTACGAACAATAACGGTAGTTTTTTCTTTTCTTTCTCTAAAATTAATAAATATTATTTTATTATTTAACTATTATTTTATTAATTTTCCTTAGGAGGCCCATTTTTAGTTGAAATTTCCTCTAATGCAAGGGGCCTTCTGATATACAATTGAGTACGTGAAGTACCTTTCTATATACCTCAAGGGTACATGAAAGGTCATTCGATATACTGACAGTACGTGGAAGAACCACGCGAGTCCCAGGTTGTAGTGTGGACAAAGTATCGACAGCTCCTGTATTTTACAACGCCCTAACACGTCAATAATTTATCACTCAAATTGCTAAAGTTTTAACCTAGTACTACCGTTAATTTTATCTTGTGCGTTTAGGTGGAACCATGGAGTGAAAACTTGAAATTAAAGAAGATGCACACTGATCTATATGGTAATGCAAGTTTTCCTCTTCAATGAAATTCTACCTAAGAGAGGGAAAGAGATTTACTTTTCTCCCAAAAATGCACACCCAAATGCAAATGCAATTCCACCTTTTCAAACAAAAAGTGAAATATCAATGCACCCCAAACAATCTTCAAAGAAAATAAGAAAGAGATCTAGAAAACATCAAACATAAATAAACCAAAAATGTTTCTTATCTTTTCATGCTTGAAAAATAAGCATAAAAACTTAATGGAAAGATGATTTCACTAACATTTCCAAACAAAACTAACTCTAATGCATGCAAGCTGAAAACATATATTTCTTCTTAATGAAAGTAAGATCTAGAATCTCAAACAATCATGCACAAAACAAGAAGAAAATCATTCAACAACGCTTGTGAATAAAGCAAAGGAGAGAGAAAACTAAAACTTCTCTTTGAAACAGACAAGGAAACGAAGAACCAATCTTTCCTACCAAGCATTGAAAAAATAAACATGCAAATGGAAACAAGAATCACCCCAAGCAAAGAAAGACTCAAAACAACATGGATCACTCATGCATTCCAAGTCCGAAACAAACCAAATCATACTCAAGAAAATGAAATTTATATTTTCCAATTCTAACAACTAATATCTACACAAAAGAGCAAGAGGTTTCAAGCAAAGAAAATAACACAAAATCCAATGCAAGAAACATAAACTATCTTTGAAGGCAAAAAGAATACACCAATCAAAGCGACTGCAGAATATACAATTCATGGCCCCTATTAATTGAACTCAGGTGGTGGCACCACTTCCTGCCAAAGGTGCATGTGCAGTTCTCTATAAAAACCCAAAATGCACAAGAGAGAGAAAAATCAAGTTAGAAAGGTCAAAAAATTCATAAAAGCTGATGAATCAACATCAATACAAAGTGCAGAAAGTCGAAGTGACTCAGATATGAAGAGATCTAAAGATTTCAAATCAAAACTTAACTAGGTCAGATGTATATATGACTGCAAGGATGGGAGGCTAGAGCTTGGATTCAGACAAGAGAAGTTCAGAAAATGAGGATGAACAAGACAGATCTAGTCCCTAGTGGAGTCGCCAATTTTGTAGTCAGGAATATATCACCTTCTGCGGACAGAAGTTGTTCCTCTGGTCTGAATGGTTCAGATCCAGAACAAAAGAGTGAATGACAAAGGTGGAAGACCTTCCCTGAATCTTATAGACACCTGGAATGATGCTTTGATAAAGAGTCTGCTTACCTGTAGAACATATCAAACATGCGAAGACATCAAAGCTACCAGAAAATTATCTACACATTCATACTGGTGACTAAGGAATCCAATAACATATATGCGAGATCAGTGCAACAGATATGTGGGACGAAAATCAACTTTGCTTTAGGAAATCAATGAAAGAGCTTACAACCATGTGCCTAGTGCTGATGCACTCTTTCACAAGACTAGCACCTTGTCCCCTCACAACTCCAACTTGCTCCACAATTGCTCTCTGAAGGATTAAGGCCAAGACATCAATTCAACAGCATAACTTTACTTTCTTCTCTCCCCCCTCAACTATGGGACATGAGTTTGTATTTATAGGGCTCAAATGGATATGGATAGTTGAGAGAATGGTGGGTGAGGTGGCCATAAGATCCTACCAAGAGGGATCTCGACCCTAACCAACCCAGGTCAATAGGGATAAGGTAGGACATGTGGATTTTGTTCTAAAAGCCTCGAGAATCCTCCTTTTTTCCATTTTTACCAAGGGTACTGCTTATACCCCTTTATGACATAGCGATGAAAGGTAAGAACTGCGCAAACAACAAAGGTCAAAGCACGGGGTCTTCACTTAGTGAAACCATGCCATAGCACGTTCGTTCGTGGCATATGAAACAATACCCCTATTTTCAAAAAATATTGGAAAATACCTCCCAAAATCATTTTTTTTAACCCCCTCCCAATATGCCTTGCCGATTTTAAAAACCCCTATTTTCCCTATATATTGCATGTATCCATTTTTTCATTTACATTTTTTATACCCCTTTATATTTCTACCTAAGAAAAAAAAACTAAACACAAGAAAGGGAGACACTTGATAGGCGCCCTTAGGCAAATCACTTTATTAGGAATTAAAATGTATCATGTGATGTCAAAACAAATAAGAGAGGGTTTATTTGTACCAATATCAAACAGTAGTGTGTTTTCCCCAAGAAGGGTTCAAAAATGAAAGTCACACCATTTATACCTGCTTCTTTCCATCACGGACTTTTTATCCAAGCACCATTTTGGTATCTAGGAGATTGTACAACTTCAGAAACAAAATTGATTTGGAATCTTCAATGCATACTGTTAATCTTTTTAGATTAAAAACAATATGAATTTAACAAGAGGAATGGACGAGTCGAGCTAGCATCCATTTATCCAATGAACTTGTGAACATTTAAAGCATAATTCATGATGCCAAAATAGGCCACCTTTCATTTGAAGATTGTATTTCCAATTCAGATGTCTACCTCGTCACCAAGTTCCTCGCTAAGTTTTACTCAAACAAATTCTTTATCATCTACGGGGAAAAGAAAAAAAAATCGAGGGTTGTGACAAACAAGCAAGTTGGTCAGAAGACATAAACCAAAAGATGGAGAAACAAAGTCAGCTAATAAATATGAGCCAAATAACTGAACACTAGGAACATTATGAGCAATTTCAAATTTAGTCTTCAAACTGACAAATTTTCTTCAACATAGATTCAAGGAAAATTA
>LPNX010418478.1:7252-17799 GCA_001517045.1 Pseudotsuga menziesii
TCCTAAATCCAACATAGCCGACGGTTCGTCGATCCGAGCAACGGTCATGATTCTGTGGCACGTTGAATCCCACCTCCTACAGGCTTTCAGGGACACCTGTTGAATCCCTACCCGGGGCATAGAATGGAAACCATGCATAAAAAAGGGATTCCGGTGGGTCATGCAACCGTGTTTAGGCATGTGTTATGTGGGAATGCTAGCCACACTTTCATGGTCGAGCAATATGCGAATTTGACCCCCATGTGAAAAAATTTCACATTCACTTATTGAGCAAAGCCCTAGTTTCCAAAATTGACCAAAATAATGGTCTCTTCTCCATGGAACCAAATTAGAGGGCCACCCTAGCACTATCCTGATGTCCTGAATCCAACGGAGCCAATGGTTCATTGATTCGAGAAACGGTCATGATTCTGTGGCATGTTGAATCCCACCTCCTACAGGCTTTCAGGGACACCTATTGAATCCCTACCCATGGCATAGAATAGAAACCGTGCATAAAAAAGGGTTTACGGTGGGTCATGTAAGCGTGTTTAAGCATGTGTTATGTGGGAACTCTAGCCACACCTTCACTGTCGAGAAATATGCGAATCTGACCCCCATGTGCAAAAATTTCACATTCACTTACTGAGCAAAACCCTAGTTTCCAAAATTGACCAAAATAATGGTCTCTTCTCCATGGAACCAAATTAGAGGGCCACCCTAGCACTATCCCAATTTCCTGAATCCAACGAAGCTGATGGTTCATCGATCCAAGCAACAGTCATGATTCGGTGGCACGTTGAATCCCACCTCCTACAGGCTTTCAGGGGCACCTGTTGAATCCCTACCCGGGGCATAGAATGGAAACTGTGCATAAAAAAGGGCTTCTGGTGGGTCGCGCAAGTGTGTTTAGGCATGTGTTATGTGGGAATGCTAGCCACACCTTCACGATCGAGCAATATGCGAATTTGACCCCCATGTGCAAAAATTTCACATTCACTTACTGAGCAAAACCCTAGTTTCCAAAATTGACCAAAATAATGGTCTCTTCTCCATGGAACCAGATTAGAGGGCCACCCTAGCACTATCCCAATTTCCTGAATCCAACGAAGTTGACGGTTCGTCGATCCAAGCAACGGTCATGATTCTGTGGCACGTTGAATCCCACCTCCTACAGGCTTTCAAGGGCACCTGTTGAATCCCTACCCGGGGCATAGAATGGAAACTGTGCATAAAAAAGGGCTTCTGGTGGTTCGTGTAAGTGTGTTTAGGCATGTGTTATGTGGGAATGCTAGCCACACCTTCACGGTCGAGCAATGTGCGAATTTGACCCCCATGTGCAAAAATTTCACATTCACTTACTAAGCAAAACCCTAGTTTCCAAAATTGACCAAAATAATGGTCTCTTCTCCATGGAACTATATTAGAGGGCCACATAAGCACTATCTCGATGTCATGAATCCAATAAAGTCGACATTTCGTCGATCCGAGCAACGTTCATGATTCTGTGGCACGTTGAATCCCACCTCCTACAGGCTTTCAGGGACACCTGTTGAATCCCTACCCGGGGCATAGAATGGAAACTGTGCATAAAAAAGGGCTTTTGGTGGTTCGTGTAAGTGTGTTTAGGCATGTGTTATGTGGGAACGCTAGCCACACCTTCACGGTCGAGCAATGTGCGAATTTGACCCCCATGTGCAAAAATTTCACATTCACTTACTAAGAAAAACCCTAGTTTCCAAAATTGACCAAAATAATGGTCTCTTCTCCATGGAACCAGATTAGAGGGCCACCCTAGCACTATCCCAATTTCCTGAATCCAACGAAGTTGACGGTTCGTCGATCCAAGCAACGGTCATGATTCTGTGGCACGTTGAATCCCACCTCCTACAGGCTTTCAAGGGCACCTGTTGAATCCCTACCCGGGGCATAGAATGGAAACTGTGCATAAAAAAGGGCTTCTGGTGGGTCGTGCAAGTGTGTTTAGGCATGTTTTATGTGGGAACGCTAGCCACACCTTCACGGTCGAGCAATATGCGAATTTTACCCCCATGTGCAAAAATTTCACATTCACTTACTGAGCAAAACCCTACTTTCCAAAATTGACCAAAAAATGGTCTCTTCTCCATGGAACAAGATTAGAGGGCCACCCTAGCACTATCCCGATGTCCTGAATACAACAGAGCCGACAGTTCGTTGATCCGAGAAATGGTCATGATTCTGTGGCACGTTGAATCCCACCTCCTACAGGCTTTCAGGGACACCTGTTGAATCCCTACCCGGGGCATAGAATGGAAACCGTGCATAAAAAAGGGCTTCTGGTGGTTCGTGTAAGTGTGTTTAAGCATGTGTTATGTGGGAATGCTAGCCACACCTTCACGGTCGAGCAATGTGCGAATTTGACCCCCATGTGCAAAAATTTCACATTCACTTACTAAGCAAAACCCTACTTTCCAAAATTGACCAAAATAATGGTCTCTTCTCCATGGAACCAGATTAGAGGGCCACACTAGCACTATCCTGATGTCCTGAATCCAACAGAACCAACTGTTTGTTGATCCGAGCAACGGTCATGATTCTATGGCACATTGAATGCCACCTCCTACAAGCTTTCAGGGACACCTGTTGAATCCCTGATGATGATCAATGATCAATGATCATGGTGATAATGAGGATGAGGATGGTGATGATGATCAATGATCAATGATCATGGTGATGATGAGGATGAGGATGGTGATGATGACGACACTGGTGATGATGATGTTCATGATGTCGATGGTGATGATGGTGATGATGATGATGATGTTGATGATGATGATGATGATGATGACGACGACGATGGTGATGATGATCATGGTGATGTTGATAATGATGTTGATGTTGATGATGATGATCGATGATCAATGATCATGGTGATGATGAGGATGAGGATGGTGATGATGATGATGATGAAGGTGATGATGAGGATGAGGATGATGATGATGATGTTGATGATGACGACAATGATGGTGATGATGATGTTCATGATGTTGATGGTGATGATGATGATCATGTTGAGGAGGAGGAGGAGGAGGATGAAGATGATGATGATGATGATGATGATGGTGATGATGATGTTGATCATGATGACGACGATGGTGACGATGATGTTCATGATGATGATGATGATGATGAGGAAAGTGATGCTAATGATGACGATGAGGATGGTGATGATGATCGATAATCAATGATCATGGTGATGATGAGGATGAGGATGGTGATGATGATCGATGACAAATGATCATGGTGATGATGAGGATGAGGATGGTGATGATGATGATGATGAAGGTGATGATGATGATGATGATGAATATGATGTCGATGATGATGATGACGATGGTGATGATGATGTTCATGATGTTGATGGTGATGATGATGATCGCGTTGATGATGATGATGAGGAGGAGGAGGAGGAGGAGGAGGGATGATGATGATGATGACGATGGTGATGATGATGTTGATCATGATGACGACGATGGTGGCGATGATGTTCATGATGATGATGATGATGATGAGGAAGGTGATGCTGATGATGAGGATGAGGATGGCGATGATGATCGATGATCAATGATCATGGTGATGATGAGGATGAGGATGGTGATGATGATCGATGACTAATGATCATGGTGATGATGAGGATGAGGATGGTGATGATGATGATGATGAAGGTGATGATGATGATGAGGATGATGATGATGATGAGGATGATGATGATGATGTTGATGATGATGACGACGACGATGATGATGATGTTCATGATGTTGATGGTGATGATGATGATCATGTTGATGATGATGATGAGGAGGAGGAGGAGGAGGAGGAGGAGGAGGAGGAAGATGATGATGAAGATGATGATGATGATGACGATGGTGATGATGATGTTGATCATGATGACGACGATAATGACAATGATGTTCACGATGATGATGATGATGATGAGGAAGGTGATGCTAATGATGAGGATGAGGATGGTGATGATGATCGATGATCAATGATCATGGTGATGATGAGGATGAGGATGGTGATGATGATCGATGACCAATGATCATGGTGATGATGAGGATGAGCGATGACCAATGATCATGGTGATGATGAGGATGAGGACGGTGATGATGATGATGATGAAGGTGATGATGATGATGATGATGACAATGGTGTTGATGGTAATGATGAAAATGTTGTTAACTACAATGCGCACACGTTTAGCTTTTATAAATCGTGAGCACATTTTGCTTTACTAAATCGTGCACGCGTTTTGCTTTACTAAAGCGCGCTTGCGTATTGTTTAAATTCAAAAAACATTTCCCACCAAATGACAAGGCCGAGCCTCCACCCATGCTTTCATGGAATTCCTATGCCTATGTGTATGCTTTGTACTTTGCTTCAAATTCAACATGCCTATTCCTTGGAGTATGATAAACCATGGCTAATTCAACATTATATCCAAATTTCCAATATGCTCGTGTTTAGCGGTTCGTCTGATTATGCTACACACCTCCATTTTTTATGAGATTTTAGAAACAGATATGGTTTTTTTTGCAGATTCTAAATATGTAAATTTTAACAAGAATACATAATCTTTTCTATGTTTTTCTTATTTATCTTTTGTCATCACTCCTCAACTCAAGAAACACACTGTTATTGTTTTGACCATATCTCTTTCATTTCTCAACCATTTAAAAAAAATTTGTATGGTGCACTAAAGAACACCAACCTATACATGCTATAAAAAACCCACTTCCAAATAATTGCATTAAGACATTCAAACACTGCACCCAAAATTAACGTACCATTTTCGAGGTTTGATCTCTTAGATAATTAAAAACAAATTTAAAAATATTATTTTTATTATTGGAAAAATAGTCGTGCACTAGTCCTATATGTTCTCTATATCTATACTGGTTTTCGTAAGTTTATTCCATCATTTAGACACTCAGACGCTGCACCCACAAAAACATATACCTTATAATTTGTCTCAAAAATAAAAAGTGCCCGTTAACTGATCGCAAGATTCATTGTGTAAGTGTCTCAAAATATCCATGCAAGTTGATGGATGTCTATTTTTTCAGTTTTGTATTGCATCTAACGCGCCAAAAGAGACCCTCAACTTCTTGCACACACCCTTATATAGTCCTTGAAAATATTATAAGCATTTCCCCATCCTCCTGTAACTTCTTCTTTTACTGGTTCAACATATCTTCAACCTTCACTAGGATTTAATGGAGGAATGATCTCCATGCCTCAGTTTTCAAAGGTCATCACTCTTTTCTTGAAGTTGTTAACCGCCAAATTATCATTTTCCAATCCAATCCCCAATAGTTTGGGATATGAGTTATTCCCATTGACTATCTTGATGACGTCGACGTCTGTGTATGACCTTAGTCCTTTGATTTCAACAACTAGGAACGATACTCTGTCGATTGGAGACACCTTAGCTTGATTGGCTAATCACAATTGTACAGGGGACCAAACCAACTATGGTTTTCCCATTCTTTCCCATGTCTAATTCGTCGGGACGTTTACATTAGATCCGAGATCCAAAATGACCGAATCCACATCATAGTCATCGATCTGGACATTCATATTCACTTCCTGTCGAGTTTTATTCTTACGTAGCGATTTTACTGAGTAGTCTGACCCTCCTTCCTCATGTCAACCCAACAAGTTTTCTATTTCTTCTAGCGCTATGGGGTCTTTTGCTAGCGACAAACAACTTTCTAAGAAATTTTGTAGCATACTAACCTTTCGTGATGACCTTGGTATTACTGTTAGATCGAAAGAAGGTGGAGTTTCATGGATAGGTAACCGTTGAATCCCCAACTGTGTATGTCATTGACAAGGGTGTCTAAGGCTTACAACACACAGAGAAAACCCAACCAAAGGATTCAAACAATCCCACGCAGGTATTGTTTTATCCTTGAGCTATTTGGTATGGTAATCCCCCACGGATACTTTTGTAGCCTCTGCTAGCTAATGGATGGATTTGATCCAGAATGGATCTGTTTTCTAGAATGGAAAACAAAGAGTTGAGAAAAGAAAAGAAATACTTAAACCTAACTAGGAAGAAGAAATTATTCTAAATCTAAACTAATTTGAAAAGGTGTTGGAAAGATTACAGGTTGCCTTGAGGTGTGTGAAGAACAAGAAGTTCACCATACTAATAGAAATGTAAATAAGATGAAACTCTTCTCGCTGAAATTATAGTTGTTTAAGCTATAAATCTTTTACTACTGAAACATTTGCAGAAATAGATAAAAACAGTTCATAAAACAAATTTCATGAAGCTTTATCAATACATTTATAAATAACAAAGATAAATCAGAGTTAAACAAACACATTAATCCATTTACAAATGAGTCATAGAACTATCTGATCATTTGGAAGAAGAAAACCAGAAATTGTCAAAGAAATTTGATAGATAAGTACAAGAGATAAGAAACTGCAACATTGTATCATTCAGAATTTTCTGTAACAAATTACACAAAAACCTTGGCAAAAACAGAAATGTTGTTCGATCCATGTATCAGTCTCCCTTCCTCCAAAGAGTCCTCACTGGAAGCATCTCAATTAGATCCGAAAGAAAAATCTATTCTGGCACTATTGAATGCTCCCAACTCTATCTAGGTGGCTCTGTCCAAGTAGCAGCATTTACAGAACATCAAGAAAAATCTGGTTGTCTTGTTCAATGCAACCCCCAGTCTGCTCTCCGAACTGTGAAAGACAAATATCCACTATCGTCTTGAGCCCCCCCTCCACTCGGATAATCGAACTATTGTCGTTTAAATAAGAAATGAAGTTCTCCCATGCTGACAAAACAAAACGCCTTATTCTCTTCGTACGTGGCACAATTCTCCTGCAATCTATGAGCAAGATCGATAATCTTTTAACCCGATCTGAGATTGGAACAATCAACTGAAAATCATTGGATAATCTGGTACAATAAAACTTTTGGTCGAGCCGAAACTGGAAATATTCTGGTGTAGTGAATCTGATTAACTAGTTTTATCTCTTCACTTCGCCATCCTCATCGCATTCCCCAACAAACCTGCAATTCACATCGAAAAAATGGTAGAAGTAAAAAATACACATGGTGAAAATAAGAAAACGTACATTGAGAAAATGATTATAAAGGTAAAATATTTCTCTCTTAGCGCACCTGCACAAAAAGAAATATTCAGAACAGAGTGTATAAATCAATGCTTAAAGCAAATTTACATCCAAAGAAAAGAACGACGGTAAATAAAATTGCAGTGAAAGTATAAAGAAGATAAGAATTTTCCCATGATCTTTGGTGGGTGATAATAAACAACAATTTGACCTATCTTCCCATACTTTATTGTAATTCCTTTGGGTAACTCCGTCAATTTAAAACAACTTGGTCGTATTTTACAGTCTGGTGTGCACATTACGAACAAGTGGAAGAAACTGAACATCCTTTTCGATGATATGTGATGTTTTCAGTATTGATTTCCATCATCCACATGGTGTAGATGAATCATTTCTGGTGGCAATATTTGCGTGGTCTCAAATTGAGAAATGATTTCTGGTCAACAAGCATCTCTTCTAAAGACATGGGGTTTTAAATGCGCCATTAATCTTGAGAATATCGAAACTGATCCTTCTTCAACAAAGTGATAACCTGGCAACAGTATCACCCATTGAGCTTTTACATCACGCATTGCTGGTCGTCCGATTGGTGCAAATGGTCGGGTTGAAAGTTAACTCCTTTTATTTCGGAGTTACCTTTCCACTCGACCATTTGCACCAATCGGACAACCTAGCTCACGTAAGCTTTCACATCACGCATTGCTGGTCGTCCAATTGGTACAAATAGTCGGGTGGAAAGCTAACTCCTTTTATTTCATGACAATATTGATAATATTCAAGGAAATATCTTCTCCCTTCTCTTTCTCGACCAGTCGAAGTGGTGATTAGCTCAATGTGACATCTATTTTAAACAATAAACTTTAGGCATGTTTCCTTCTTGCTGTCAATGAGGTATATCCCAGAGAGTTATCATTTCTCTAAAGAAAAGACGAGCTTCTTAATTACTAAGATGGCAAAAATAAATCAGCAATTTACTCCAAAGCCAGTGACACATAGTTTTAATTTAATGCAAACGTCAAAGGTTGCGCCCAATGAGACGTTGTGACAGATTTTAGTTTGGTTAATTCCGTGTCATACTTTTGCACTGATTTAATGAATGACAAATATTTTCTACTATTTAAACCACAGATTGCTTTATCCACTATTAACGCGACATTCCTTTTTACGATAGTAAAGTAGACTTTTGGCAATATTTTTTTTTCAGAAAGAAAAAAGCTTGTCCTTGTTAATCTTAGAAGAATCAAAGGTCATCTTACAAGCATGCCATATTTGGGTTACACACCAAAACAACCCACAGGAGTTCTGCCAGGGGGAAAGGCTAAACAACAGTAATGAAAGATCCCATCAAAAAACTATCTCATCATAAGAGAACTGTCATCTCATCCACATCTACCGAGTGCCAAAGGGCTCTGAACAACATTCTAAAAGTGAGCACTCTTACAATGATAACAAAAATGAGGGATAAAAATCCATTTTAACATTCTCAGAAGAGCTGAAAAGTGTCCTGCGAAACCAAATGGTTCTCAAAATATTCCATAAAACTGCCTTTACCCTAAGGAAAGGAGAGGGCATCTTTAGAGAGACAGTCAGCCATCCGATTGTGCTCTCGGTAAATGTGGGTGAAAGACAAATCCTGGAAGCTAGATATTATCTTTTTTGTCTCCCTACACCAATGAACCAGATCAAGAAGGGAGAGAGCAGTCGATCCCTTCGGCCAATTGATGATTACTTGAGGATCACCGTATACATGGGATAGGGGGATCCCCATCATTTGGGAGGAGAGAAGAATTGCCCATAAGCTGAGCAATTCCGCTTTAGTGTTAGTGCCATGTCCGACCCCCATCGATAACTCCAAGTGATGGTAATCATTTAGATATATGCAAAAACCCACACCAGCCAACATACAGTTTGATGCACCATCAATGAATCCACGGGGATAAAACTTGATTGGGGGCTTCCCCAAGTTTCTGCATCTAGTTTTTCCAGTGACAGTCAGAAGTGGGAGAGCCTGTACAGTAGTTATAATTTGGCAGACAATACTGTAGATGTTCCTGCGTTTTCCTTCGAAAATGGCCTAGTTGCACGCCTTCCAGATAATCCACATCATGTGGAAGGGAAGCATATAGAGGGACAAGCTTCTAGATAGTTTCCCAAACCATACAATTAACATGTCACTGAGAGAGACATATGGTGAGCATACAGGGAGATTGAAATGATTGCATACATGTTCAGTCACTGTTTTCCAAACAGTGCAAGTAGAGAAAAGGTGCTCGACAGTCTCCTCACCGGCATAGCAAAGAACACATATACCTGGACCTGATTTACCTTTTTTCTATAGATTCTCCCAAGTAAGGACTCTATTCCGAAGAACTAACCAGATAAAACATGATATTTTATTTGGGAAAGATTTGTTCCATAAATAGGAGTTGACGGGATTAGATGCGGGGGGCGAGGAAGATCTTACAATACATTCATATGCATTCCTGGCAATTATGGAAGCTGAATTTTTGTTAAAAACCCAGACAAGTTCACCATGACAATCTATGAGGCGAATTCCAGCTCCAGATAATCCATCCACATATTCAGTCCAAATTAATTTGAAAGTGCCTCTAAGGTTAAGATCATCAGCTATAAACCAGTAACTCTGTGCATTTATAAGAGAGTTATGTGCCTGCAAGAGAGTGCATATATTCAAGTCCTCCAGGTAAGATCTAAGGTCCTCTAGGAGGAAATAGGAGGTGTGAGATCCAACGATCGGGTCGATACCAAGCATAATATTATCACCGTTACCCACCTGCCAAGCCATAAGTGAACCCATCCAAGGGAGGGTGTGAATGAACCCTCTCCACATAACTGATACATTGCACGTGCTGTAGCATTTATATCTGATCCAATCTGCCATAGAGGGACATCTAATATATTTGTAATGCACCACTTGATACCATAAACCCCTTGATTGAAGGATTCTCCAAAACGTTTTTAGGCGCAGAGCTAAACTGAACCATGGGAGATTTTTTATTCCCCATCCTCCATGTTCCTTTGGCCATGAAAGGTCCATCCAATTAGCCAAATGGTATTTGTAGTTGTTGACAGAGGATCCCCACAAGAAGTTAAAAATGATTCTTCTGAGTTTTTGAAGAATGGAGGTTGGGAGAGGAGCTAGACCCATCCAATACACAGGTATACTTGACAGTACAGATTGTATGAGGATCAGTCTACCCCCGAGGGATAGATACTTATAGGTCCAGTGGCTTATCCTTTTTTCAAATTTTTGAATAATCTAGTGCTAGTCAATTACTCTATATCCAAGAGGCTTAAAAAAAAAACCCAACTAAGTGATACCAAATTGGAGCGGTATCATTCTATATGGAAGGCTTCCAGCAAAAACATTTTGACAGTCATTGGCAAGATTATAATATAGG
>LPNX010418523.1:0-32565 GCA_001517045.1 Pseudotsuga menziesii
ATATATATATATATATAAACACAGAGTTAAAACTATTAACTATGACTAGTTTTATTCCTTCCTCTAGTTTTAGCAGCCACCACCATTTTTCCACTAAAATATTTTTACTTCTTGGTTATAGCACCCACCTCATTTGTGTTTTAATTATACCTTCCTTGTCACTTTTCTTTTGTTCTGCGCATATCACTTACCCTCCATGCCCCTGGCCTTATCGTAATGACAATAAAACTTGAAATATATGAACCTTCTCACTGTGATATCGAATTACAAGTCAATACATCCTGACACCACCATACAACCCCTAGTATTCATCACACCGTCGAAGAATTCACAATCATCATGTTGTTCTGACCCTACGTCTATTGAGCTACCAAAAAGCTAATTAATTAAAGGTTATCACCTAAACTAAATAGAACTTGAATTTTGCTTCTTTTATCCTATAAACATAATAAAGCAAATTAGAAACATGTGAGACCCTAGGTATCCCTAAGATCCCTTAACCTAGCAAAGACATAAATGACTTTACTTAAAAAGTCTATGCCCTTGCATCACAAGGTTTATAAATCATTTTTTAAAATAGCAAAAACTATGGGTAATATATTTCTACATGTCGAGTCTCTAAGCTCATATACAACCAATTGTATTCCAGTCGAAAAATTCTCCATTTTTCCATGTCACTTTTGGTTGGTTTCCATGTTTATACAACAATGGAAATGGGGGCCATGAACCACCTAGAGTGCGTCGTGAGAGTGTTCCCAACCATGATTGAGTCAATTATATTTAGAGGATTGGTGGCAGCCCTGTATCACCCATTTTCTTGCCTCACATGTCCTACTAGTCCCTTTCCCCTTTCTTTTACATATCCAAGGGATGTAAAGGCCAAAACATGTTAAAATAGCACTCCTAAATTCAAAGAAGTTTAAACCCAAGTGTGGATGGAAAAGTCACCAATGAGGGTTAAGAAGTGCCTTAACTTCTAGAAAGAAGTTGAATGAAACTTACTATTTAATTGTTAAATGTTTAATTTTAAGTTTTAAATGTATGTAAGTGAATGCCATTAAATTGCTTACTTGATTTTGATTTAATTTACATTTTCAATTTTGAAGAGACGTCATTATATACCATTTATATGTTTCTAATGATTTTCTTATTGATGTTTTTATTGTAGTTGCGACTATGAACACAAATGCTGAAATACTAATTGAGCTTTCCCACTTGAGAGGACTTAGTACATCTTTTAATGGTGGTGACAGGATTCGCCGTTCACATGCATCCACATTGGATGCAATTGTTGACACTATTTCATTGTCAAGCAACATACTATATGATATTACATCATATAAAGAAAGAAAAAGACAAGAGTGCACTGATGGGCTTGACTACAATGCAATCAAAAAGTTGAAAATAACCAAAGAGCATATATTTTCATTGTTTAGGGACTCTCGCATGGGGGAAATCCCAAATGCAAATAGGTCTCATATCTCTATTGAGTGGTGCACATTTAAGCCATTTGTTTATAACTTGATGGACAAATGGTATATGCTTTTTAATATGCCACTACATAACAACAAGGAAATATCCTTGTATTTCCTTTGAAAGATGTATGCAGAGTTTGTGTAGGGTAAACACATAAACTATTTTGATATATGCAGTTTCAGGGGATCGATGGGGGGATTCCCCAAAATCGACCCAATGCTAGGATTCAAGACCTTGATCGCCCTATCCCTACACCTCACAGGAATTTTCCTAGGCCAAATGTCCCACGTGTACATCGTGTTATTCCACAGACATGTGATGCATATTTGAGTTTGGCACGGGTAGTTGTTCGTTATAGCACTATGGTTCAACATATGGGTGAGGAAGGGACATATGTCCTTGGTGTGGTACATACACCAGGTCGTTACGGTGCAGGACTATCTTCTAGTGCAGTACCACCCACTAGTGCAGTACCCCCCTCTAGTGTAGGACCATCTACTAGTGCAGTACCATCAGCACATCCCCAGCCTACTCTTGAGCCTCACGAGTGCACATTGTGTGGTCGTCACTGCTATGGTCTTTCCTCATATGTTGTCTTTAGTGGGTTTTTGAGTGATGTATGTAGATGGTTAATTGTAATAAATTCTTCATTTATTTTCCTCTTTGTACAGTTTGAGTTAATATATTAATTTTGTGAACTTGTAGTTGATGCTTTATGCTGGTAGCGATGCCCCAGAGTTTCATGTTCCACACTCTACAGAGGGGCATGACATTCCATCCATTGATCCCTTGGTTGGTGGGGAGATTCATATAGCGCCCATTGACGTATCTCACACTGAGGTAAACCTTTTAAAATTTTAGTTTTTTAATACTTGTTAATTTGTTAATTTCCACATAATGTATATGTTAGTTCACTAATGCTATCTACAGTCTAATATTTACAATTATTAAGCTTGTAGATGCCAGATCCTTTACGGGGGAAAGCAGTGATGGAAGTAGAATCCATGGTCGTATCGACCGAGGAAACATATGGGCTCTAGGTAAACAATTAATAATGTCATTTTTTAAATACATGTATTTTCGTTGAATCATGCATGTCTAACTACATGAACACTTGCTGACTAGTAGCACCAACCGAAACATCTAGACCATTTCCTAGAGTTGTATATCCTCATAGGCCATACATGAATAAGGTTCATGTGTATATGAGGCGGCCTACACCTAGTAAGAATCCAGTTGTTGATGACCATGGAGCTACTAATACCATTGTAATGTATATCCTTCAATGATATTTCTTGGTTAACTTGAAATCCAGTGCATAAAATGTTTTTTTAATGTTTGATTTGCATGTTTACTACATCATGAGCCGGATTTTACTATTGAAAACCTCACAAGGATGGTTAATGCAGTAATCAGTGTTGCATCTGTAATAGCAACAAGTCACATAGAGGTACAACTATTTCAACATGATTGTTATGTAGTTTATTATTGTTGGCGTATGTTTATTCATGCATTTGGTGATTGTAGCCACCAACAACAGGAGTTATTGATGCAACAGTCAATGTGGAATCTACAATAACAACAAGCCACACAGAGGTACAACTATTTAAACATAATATAAATATTAGAGGAATTTTGAGGTCTAAGATGGGACTCCTAAGGAAAATAATAAAATAATAGTTAAAATAATAAAATAATATTTATTAATTTTGGAGGAAAAAAAAACAACTACTTTTGGTGTTCATATTTTCGACATATCTCCCTATGATTTTACTCAAATTTTGATCATGATAGGTCGTTGGATGCATAATTTGATTCTGCATCCAACAACTACCCACACTGCATACTTTTGATGGATCCCTCTACCCGAAAAACAAGAAATACATGAAACAGCATGATGATGACATCATCATCACATTTTTCAGGTATTTCTTGTTTTTGGTGTAGTGGGGTCCGTCAAAAGTATGTAGTGTGGGTACTTGTTGTATGAAGAATCAAATTACGCATCCAACAACCTCTCCCAATCGAAATTTGAGTAAAAACACAGGGAGATATGTCGAAAATACGAACACAAAAAGTAGTTTTTTTTATGACAAATATGTCAATTCAACCATTATGGTTGACTCATTTTATTGGAATTCTATTGGTTCTTGAATTCCAACTCACAAGAACTTTTTTTTTTTGCATTTTCTTATAAGGCCCATTTTAAACCCCAAATTTCCTCTTATGCATAGTCTGTTATTGTTATCTATTGTTTATTCATGCACATGTCTAACTATTTCAACATTTGATGATTGTAACCACCAGTAGCAGCAACAGTTCCTGCCCCCTCTGCTTTGACCATGGATGCGACCATCCTTGATGTTCAACCAACAACTCCATCTTCAACACAAGGAACACAATCGCCTTTTTCACAGTCTCTCGCTCATGTGAGATATCCATTAATAATCAACTGTTTCATGGAATGTCCATGAACATGTTGATAATTGTTGAGTTAATTTAGATATGGTATTTTATTGAGCTAATGTATTAGTACATAGTTAGTTGAATTTAACAATTGATATTTAATTTACAGGATCCAGAGATGCGCACTGGTCCTAGAGTTGTGACTAGAGGATCAACATCGGGAAAGAACAAGAGGAAGCTTGAGTTTTGATGTGTCTTATGGGATATGTACATTTCGATACATGTACATGTGGTTTGGATAGTTTTGGATACATGTACATGCGGATTGGATAGTTTTGGAGACATGTACTTTTGGTTACTTTTGGATATATATGTACTGTAGAGACACGTACCTTGACATTTCAGTTATAAATTAATGATACATTTTACTTTGAATTTGTTCTTTGGTTTCCACATGTTCTTGTGTCAATCAATTGTATTGATTTGTGTGGATTGTCTATTACTTATGAATGCACTATGTCAAAATAACAAACTATTATATTTAAATTTTTCAATGATCTCACTACATGCACACTAATTGGATATTTAATTAGAAATTGTGACTTTGGATGATCATTACAAGTAAATTCAAAGTTCTTCCTTGTGTAATTTAATAAATCTAAGTGCAATACAATGTATTTCAAGGTTTCAATGAACTCACTACATGCACACCAATTGGATATATCTAATTAAAAATCATGAGTTTGGATGATTAAATTACAATTTAAGTCAATGCTCAAGTGTAATTTAATAAAACTAAGTGCAATCCATGCTTCACATTTCATCAATGACCAACACTATTCAACAAACCTCATTCACCCAATGACCAATCACTCAGCATTAAAGGAACTACAATAGAATCCAAAGACCGAGAAGCAACTTCGTGAATCAACATGATTTGAAGCATAAGTCCATCGGATTTGAAAAAGTTGAGCTGGACATTAGATTGAATCTGAACTGAGTTGTGACAGTAAGATAAGATTAGGGTTAGTATTAGGGTTTCCCTGGTAGGGTTATGGTTATGGGTCATGCATGTTAAACAATAAATCCTAGTTAGAGCAACAGTTTTCCAAGTTTGGCCCTCCTTGGCGTGAAATGCATTCTCCAAGTTTGGCCCTCATTCGCGTGAAATGCATTGTCCCCTACTAAACGAGACCCTAGTTTCAGAAACCATCATATACAGAGCTCGTCAGGAAATGGAAAGGAGGGAGAGACCCCCGCCTAGCTAAAATCCCATGTCACAAATCCAACAGAATTGACGATTCATCGATCGGAGGCATGAGCATCGATCTATGGTGAGTTACCAGTCACCTTCAGATACTATTCAGGGACACTTGGTGGACTTGTGCCCAATGCACAAAAAATGTCACAGAGCCACAATTTTGAATTCCGTCAACTCCCGCTAGTGTGTTTGGGCATGGTAAATATGGCAATGCCAACCGCATCCCCACCGTCAATGGATTTCCAAGTTTATCCCTTAATGGCATGGAATGTATTGTCCCCTACTGAGCAAAACCCTATTTTCAGAAATCACCATATACGGAGGTCACCAGGAAATGGATAGGTGGTAGAGCCCCCCCACTACCTAAAATCTCACGTCATGAATCCAACGAAATCGATGGTTTGTCGATCGAAGGCCCGAGCATCGATCTATGGTGAGTTGTAGGTCTCCTACAAATAGCGTTTAGGGACACTTGGTGGACTTGTTCCTAGTGCACAAAAAATGTCACAAAGATACAATTTTGAATTTCGTCAACTCCTATTAGCGTGTTTGGGTATGGGAAATATGGAAATGCTAGCCACATCCCCACCGTCCCTAGATTTCCAATTTTTGATCTCATTCACATGAAATGCATTGTCCCTCATGAGTGAAACCATAGTTTCATAAACCAACATATTCGAAGGTCATTGGGAAATGGACAAGTGGGAGAGGGGCCCCCATAGCTAAAATCCCGTGTCACGAATCCAACAGAATTGACAGTTCATTAATCAGAGTCTCAAACATTGAACTATGGCGAGTTGCAGGTAACCTCCAGATGATTTTCAGGGACACGTGGTGGACTTGTGCCTGGTGCGCAAAAGAATTCACGGAGCTGCAATTTTGTATTTCGTTAACTCCTGCTAGTGTGTTTGGGGATGGGAAATATGGCAATGCCAACCGTATCCCCACCATCCATGGATTTCCAAGTTTGGCTCTTGTTGGCGTGAAATGCATTGTCCCCTATTGAGTGAAAACCTAGTTTTAGAAACCATCATATTCGAAGGTCATCGGGGATTGGACAGGAGGGAGAACCCCCCCCCCCCCTCCCCAACTAAAATCCCATATCACGAATCAAAACGATAGAACGTTCATCGATCGAAGGCCCGAGCATTGATCAATGGAGATTTGCAGGTCACTTCTAGATACCGTTTAAGGACACTTGGTGGACTTGTGCCCGGTTCACAAAAAACATCACGGAGCCGCAAGTTTGAATTCCATGAACTCTTGCTAGCATTTTTGGTAATGGGAAATATGGAAACACCAGCCGCATCCCCACCATCCATGGATTTCCAAGTTTGGAGCTCGTTGGTGTGAAATGCATTTTCACCTACTAAGTGAAACCCTAGTTTTAGAAACCATCGTATTTGGAGGGCACCAAGCAATGGACAGGTGGGAGAGCCCCCCCCCCCCGCCCCCCCTAGATAAAATCTGACGTCATGAATCCAAAGGAATCGACGGTTCATCGATAGGAGGCCCGAGCATCGATTTATGACGAGTTGTAGGTCACCCCAGATACTATTCATGGACACTTGGTGGACTTGTGCTCGGTGCACAAAAAATGTCATAGAGCCACAATTTTGAATTTCGTGAACTGGTGCAAGCATTTTTGTGCATGGGAAATATGGCAACACCAATTGCATCCCCACCATCCATGGATTTCCAAGTTTGGCCCTCATTTTCATGAAATACATTGTCCCTACTGAGTGAAACCCTAGTTTCAGAAACCACTATATTCGGAGGTCACTAGGAAATGGATAGGTCGGAGAGCCTCCCCCCCAGCTAAAATCCTACATCATGAATCCAACAGAATCAAAGATTCATCAAACGAAGGCCCAAGCATTGATTTATGGTGAGTTGCAGGTCACCTCCAGATACCGTTCAGGGACACTTGGTGGACTTGTGCCCGGTGCGCAAAAAACGTCACGAAGCCATAATTTAGAATTTCGTCAAATCCTGCTAGTGTGTTTGGGGATGGGAAACATGGAAACACCAACCGCATCCTCACCTTCGATCGCTTTCCAAGTTTGGCCCTCGTTAGCGTGAAATGCATTGTCCCCTACTGAGCCAAACCCTAGTTTCAGAAATCATTATGTACAGAGGTCACCGGGCAATGGAAAGGCGGGAGAGGGATCCCTATAGCTAAAATGCCACATCACAAATCCAACGGAATCAATGTTTCATCAATCGGAGGCCCAAGCATCGATATATGGCGAGTTGTAGGTCACCTCCAGATATGATTCAGGGACACTTTGTGGACTTGTGACTGGTGCACAAAAAATGTCACAGAGACGAAATTTTGAATTTTGTCAACTCCTGATAGTGTGTTTGGGCATGGTAAATATGGAAATTCCAACCTGTGGGGAACCTCCTACAATAAACAATGAGAATGCATGATATAACAAAAATATTGGAGCACAAAAGATATTTTATTGATTGCGGGCCACTTCAAGGGGGAAACCTCCTTTGAGCAAGCTCGATACAAAATAACTCTTCGATGATTTCATTGTCCTCAACACTTAGTTATATACTAAGTCTAATCTAAACAACTATTACTCCCCATGAATGCGGGATAATATAACATACTAACTGGATGAATTAACATCAACTATTAATCCCCATGAATGTGGGATAACACAACAAACTAATGGGACGACTTACAAAGCATATGTGTCCAATAAAATATACTAACAAAATAAAGAGGAGGGTTGACACGGGTTCTTAACATCCCCTCCCTCTTAGAAAAGTTTTTTCCTCAAAGCTTAAGGTATGGAAACTATTTCCGAATATGAAGAGTGGTTCCCATGTAGAATCCTCTGGTTGCATGCTGTGCCACTGAATTGAATACCTTTGTGATGGACCGAGAAAGAAGCTGACACATGTGCTTATTGAGGATGGCCTCTGACTTCAAAATGATGGATCCTTCATTATCCCATTCTGGTAAAACAATTTGTGCGCTGATTTTGGTGCCAATCACTTGCTGAATGCGAGAAGGAGGAAGTGCCAATTTATAAGCAACATACCCAATCTTTTGAAGAATTGTATATGGGCCAGAGATCTTTGGAGTGAGCGGTTGATTCCCTTTGTCTTTCAAGGAGGATTACTTGTAAGGCTGCAGATGAAGAAAAAACATATCACCAACTTGAAAAGTGCACTCAGAACGGTGTTGATCGACCTGTTGTTTCATGCGGGCTCTTGCCATGTGAAGATTGTCCTACAGGAGGTGAAGAATCTGATGTTGGTTTCGAAGAACCATGTCAATTGCCTAAACTGGTGAACTGCTGGGGGTGGATGGAAGGAGTAATGGAGGTGCGTGACCATAACGGCTTCATATGGAGTCGTTTTAGATGCAGTATGGTAGGAATTATTGGACCACCATTCAACGAGAGGGATCCACTTTTCCCACTGATGTTGTTCTTCAGAGGTGAAACAACAAAGATAAGTTTCCCAATATTTGTTGATGACTGTAGTTGGACCATCTATTGGTGGGTGATAAACTGAACTCATGCAATTTGGTGACAGTGAGGTGAAAACGACTTGTGAAAGTTGCGTTGCTGTCTGAGACAATGGAAGAAGGGATTCCATGAAGAAGGAATATCTGGCCCATGAAAATTTGTGTGATTGAAGAGGTGGTATATGGATGGATGAGAGAACAAAAATGACTATATTTGGAGAGTCAATACACCACAATGAATATTGCAATATTCCCTCCATATTTAGGGAGCCTTTAAATGAAATCCATCGAAATATATGTCCAAATCCTTGTAGGGGTGGGAAAAGGTTTGATCAATCCAGAAAGGAGTGTAGTTTCACCCTTGTGGTGATGACAAGGAGCACATTCGGCAACCATATGTTGAATTTATCATTGCACCCCCTTCCAAAGGATGTTACATCATGCCAGCTCATATGTTTTGAGAAACCCAGAGTGCCCTGCTGATGGAGAAGCATGGAGTTCATTAAAGACCACATGTTTAAGGTCCGTGCTTTGGGGAAGCACCACACAACCCGTGTATCTCAAAGAAAATCCATCCCAAGATGAATATGGTACCACATAAGGGTTACTGGCTAAATGTTGGATGATTTTAGATAATGATGAGTCATTGACATAGCCTTGCTGAACAGAGTGTAACCAAGTTGGAATCGACATAAAAATAACTGAAAGAGAAACATTGTCCTGAGCCTTCTTATAGTCATAATCCCTGAGTTTGCTAACCCATTTTTGTTTTGTTGGGGTTGAGACCCATTGTTCCAAGAAATATTTCAAACTCTAGTGATCAGTCTTGATGCCGAAAGGATTCTCTATGAGGGATGGCCACCAGTTATGTACTGTGTGCAAAATAGTCATCATTTCCTTCTCATATGTAGAGGTGGATAAATTCTTTCCAGAAACGGATTTGTCGATGAATGCAATGGAATTTTCATCTTGAAAGAGGAATACCCCAAGTCCATTGTCGTAAGCATCACTGTCAAGAGTGAAGATCTTGGAAAAATCAGAAATCTGAAGGGTGCATCGAAATGAAAGATCCAAGGGAGTAGTTGAGACTATTGAAGGTTGCATCTTAATGAAATGGAGCTGAGCGATGACACCATGTGAATTCATCTTAAGGAGATTTTCCATCCAATGGGAACTAATGATGCTGATAGAACCTGGTTGTAAGCCATTGAATGTGTGTTTATTCCCATTGACTGAAAATTACGTCCATAGTTAAGAAAAATCCCATAAGATGGGTCCAAGTGTGTGTAACCATTGAGTTCCCAAAATCACATCACATCCTCCTAGAGGCATGGAAAACATGTTAGAGCACAAGTTATAATCTCCAATAGAGATACACACATTGGGACACTTTCCTTTGTAATGTAAGGTGCTCCCATTGGTAACCATGACTTTAAAGATGGAGCAAGGATGGACAAAACTATAAACTTGTTTGAAAATCTAAGGGTCAATGAAGTTATGGGTGCTACCAGAATCAATGAGTATTGTAAGATGAATCTTCTTGAAGAAACCCTTCACTTGCATGGTTTGTGGGGCAGTGACTCAGGCTAATGCATGGAGAGATATCTCTGGGTGTTCATCTAGAGAATGAGGGTCAATAGGAGGCTGCTGAATGTCGACCTGATTGTCTACTAGATCTCAAGTAGCATCACAAATTTCAAGTGCAGGTGGAGAAACCACATCCAAGAGATAGTGCTTATGTTCAGTACATTGATGTCCCCGGGTGAATTTCCCATCACAATTATAACAAAGTACTTTTTCCCTACGTGCCCGCATCTTGGCTTCAGACAAGTGCTTGATAGGAGTGGGTATAGGAGTTGGAAGGATTGGATGTCTTTGGAAAACCATATTTATGAATGAAACAAAAGTGGATTTGGGGCGTTGCTGAGCCCCGATCTTGTCCTCTGCCAACTTAGCCAACCCTAGGATTTCCATCATTGTGTTGGGACAGAACATGTTAACCTCAGATCGGATTGTATCCTTAAGACCACTGATAAAACAGCTCCTGTAGAATGCATCAGAAAATCCTTCTGTGTGCTTGACTAATTTCTCAAATTCTATCTAAAACTTTCTCACAGTGCCAGTCTCGTGAAGTTTGGTGAGTGCTCCTGTGAAATCATCAAAACCACTAGGGCCAAATCCTTGTGAAAGGAGTTGGAAAAAATATCTCCGTTGGGGCTCTTCATGATCCTTGATGTACCAACAGGACCATTGAAGGGCTTCACGTTCCAAATGAAATAATGCAAGTGGGACTTTGGTGACATTAAAAGTGTTATACATATTAAAGTATTGTTCTGCCTTGTGTATCCATCCAGTTGGATCATCGCCATTGAAGCGAGGGAAATCAATATTCATCCCATGAAAGTTGTTATAAAGAGAGAACTCGGTGTCTGCAGAAGACTCAAGCTGTTGTCGGTTGCTCATGGCTGCATGCTGAAGATGGAGGTCGAGCAATCTTTGATCCAGATCTGCGAGTTTGGTGTTGAGGGTGACAAGTTCTTCTTCCATTTGTCTATTTTCTCCTGTGTGGGTGACAATAGGAACAATTTTTGTTTTTTTGTTTTTGGGAAGTGGGTAGAAAAACAAAAACAAAGAGGGTTTTAGAAAAGAAACATTTTGAGTTGGGAAATACGTGAGTGGGTAATTGGAGTTGACTAGGTTTGGGACACTTTCTGAAGGACAAGGAACAAAAAATGTGAATTTCAGAAGTGGGGTGAAAGAATGGGAAATTTTTTCAAAGAGGGACAATAAAGCAGAATTCAGAAATGAACACTGTGGAAAAATTTAAAGGCGGTTGGGTGAGAATTGAAGAAGTTATGACAAATGTGGTATTTCGAGCTTCGAGAAGTGGAATTTGGGATAGGGTCCTCAGTGAATGAAATATGTAGAATGGAATGATGGGGGTGACTATGATTTTTCAAGGGAAATGGAGCTAAATCAAGGAAGAGATGGATAAAAAAACCAAAAATTTATACTCATTTTTTTTTAAAGAAATGATCTCTAACAGTGAAAGAAAACAGTGCTTTATCAACTTGAAATGGAGTAAATGATCCGTGACAATTCTGGAATTCTGTGCATTATCAAATGTAAATAGATATGGACCCCAAGTATATTCATCTTCCTAATGGTTCAAAGGTAGTCACTCGACCACCAAGGTTGTCTCAGGCTTGAGTATTGGGGCAATACCCCTCACTTCATGGCACAGGTAAAACTGCTAATCGCTTGGCCAAAAATGATAGCTCTTTGGTTTTCCTCATGGATGTGAATCTAGTTAATTTGGTGGGGGTCATTTCCCTTTTTGCTTGGAAGGTCCTCTCAATGGCCAGCTACTTCGGGGTTCCTATGGTACTCCTCACAATGAGTTTTAGGGCTATGCCCAAGTACTTCCCACAGTTAAGTGGATAGGGTTTATTCCCTGATCCAAATGAATAGTACCACTACAAGAAGAAGAACTACTACAATAATCATAGTGCCAGAAATTCGACCAAATGCCCAAAAAAACCCATAATTAGAGTTAGGGTTTTGAGATGAAATTTTAAAATTAGCATAACCTGATCGATATTGCTCAGAATTGATATTATAGCCTTTTTCTGGAAACAGAACAGTCACTCTATGTCTACCCACGCAATCGGAATAGAAATATGGGCACTCAATCAAAAGATTTTTGCTATACAATTTCTGCGGCCATCACCAAAATTATGAAAAATTGCTGATTTTAAATCTGCGATATCTCCACTTCCGGAACTCCAAACGAGATTTTTTTTTGTAAACTACGTATTTTTGCAAGAGGAATTCAGATATGCAACCTGTTTCTTTTGATTCTGTGCAAAACGTTTCATAAATTGATCTGAAATTCGTCACCCAATTTTGACCTCTTTTGTTTTTAGAAAAACAAGATAATAATTCCCACTTGTTCCAAGGAAAGTGCTCTAATACCATATGTGGGGAACCTTCTACAATAAACAATGAGAATGAACGATATAAAAAAAATATTGGAGCACAAAATATATTTTATTGATCGCAAGCCACTTCGAGGGGGCAACCTCCTTTGAGAAAGCTCAATACAAAATAACTCTTCGATGATTTCATTGGCCTTAACACTAAGTTATATACTAAGTCTAATCTAAACAACTATTACTCCCCATGAATGTGGGATAATACAACATACTAACATGATGACTTAACATCAGCTATAATCCCCATGAATGTGGGATAATACAACATACTAATGGGATGACTTACAAAACATATGCGTCCAATAAAATATACTAACAAAATAAAGAGGAGGGTTGACACGGGTTCTTAACACAACTGCATACCCACCATCCATGGCTTTCCCAGTTTGGCCCTCGTTGGTATGCAATTCATTGTCCCCTACTGAGCGAAACCCTAGTTTCAGAAACCAATGTATATGGAGATCACTAGGAAATGGACAGGTGGGAGATCCCTCCCTTAGCTAAAATCGCATGTCATGAATCCAATAGAATCTATGGTTCATTGATCGAAGGCTAAAGAATCGATCTATGGTGAGTTGTAGGTTACCTCCAGATACCATTCAAGGACACTTGGTGAACTTGTTCCCGGTGCGCAAAAAATGTCACAGAGCCGCAATTTTTATTTCCGTTAACTCTTACTAGCGGGTTTCAGCATGGGAAATATGGAAACACCAACCGCATCCCCATATATCTAGATTTCCAAGTTTTTCCCTCGTTGGTGTGAAATGCATTGTCCCCCACTGAGCAAAACCCTAGTTTTAGAAACCACCGTATTCTCAAGTCATCAAGAAATGGACAGGCGGGAGAGGGTCCCCCTTAGCTAAAATCACACATTACGAATACAACGGAATTGATGGTTCATCAATCAAAGTCCTAAGCATTGATCTATGGTGAGTTGGAGGTCACCTCTAGATATCGTTCAGGGACACCTTGTGGACTTGTGCCTGGTGCCCAAAAAACCTCACGGAGCTGCAATTTTGAATTTTGTCAACTAATGCTAGCATGTTTGGGGATGGTAAATATGGAAATGACAATTGCATCCCCACCATCTGTGGCTTTCCAAGTTTGGCCCTCGTTGGTGTGAAATGCATTGTCCCCTACTGAGCAAAACTCTAGTTTTAGAAACCACTGTATTCGGAGGTCATCAGGCGATGGATAGGAGGGAGAGGGACTCCCCTAGATAAATTCCCACATCATGAATCAAACGGAATAAATGGTTTGCCAATCGGAGTCCTGAGCATCGATCTATGGAGATTTGCAGGTCACCTCTAGATACTGTTTAGGGACACTTGGTGGACTTGTGCCTAGTGTGCAAAAAACGTCACAGAGATGCAATTTTGAATTCTATCAACTCCTGCTAGCGTGCTTAGGCACGGGAAATATGGAAATACCAACTGCATCCCCACCATATGTGGCTTTCTAAGTTTGGCCCTCGTTGGCATGAAATGCATTGTCCCCTACTGAGTGAAACCCTATTTTCATAAACCAATATATTTGAAGGTCATCAGGTAGTGGAAAGGCAGGAGACGCCCCCCCCTAGCTAAAATCCCACATCGTGAATCCAACGAAATCAACATTTCATCGATTGGAGGCCCAAGCATCGATCTATGGTGAGTTGCAGGTCACCGCATATACTATTCAGGGACACTTGGTGGACTTATGCCCGACGCGCCAAAAATGTCACAGAACCACAATTTTGAATTTTGTCAATGCCTTCTAGCATGTTTGGAGATGGGAAATTTGGAAATTCCAACCACATCCCCACTTTCCATGGCTTTCCAAGTTTGGCCCTCATTGTCGAGAAATGCATTGTCCCCTACTGAGCAAAACCCTAGTTTCAAAAACCACTATATTCGGAGGTCATTGGGAAATGGACGGGTGGGAGAGGCCCCCGCCTAGCTAAAATCCCACGTCACAAATCAAACAGAATCAGATATTCTTCAAATGAAGGCCCGAGCATCAATATACGGTGAGTTGCAGGTTACCTCCAAATACCCTTAAGGGACACTTGGCCGACTTATTCCTGGTGCATAAAAAATGTCACAGAGCAGCAATTTTGAATTCTGTCAACTCCTGTTAGTGTGTTTGGGCATGGGAAATATGAAAAATCCAACCGTATCCTCACCGTCTGTGGCATTCCAAGTTTGGCCCTCATTGGTGTGAAATGCATTGTCCCCTACTAAGCAAAACTCTAGTTTCAGAAAACACCGTATACGAAGGTCACATGGAAATGGATAGGCGAGAGAGGGCCCCCCCTAGCTAGAATCCCACATCATGAATCCAACATAATCAACGATTCATTGATTGGAGGCCCGAGCATTGATCTATGGTGAGTTCCAGGTCACCTCCTAATATCGTTCAGGGACACTTGGTGGACTTGTGACCGGTGCGCAAAAAATGTCACAGAGCCACAATTTTGAATTCTGTCAACTCTTGGTAGTGTGTTTGGGCTTGGGAAATAGGCAACGAAAATCGCATCCCCACCATATGTTGTAAAGGAAAGTTTCCTATGGCTAGGATTTAAGAGGCCATCAACGTACTGGGGTTGAAAGGTGGATGCAAATGGTTCTGCAAGTATATATAAACAAGATTCAAAGATTAGAATGGTTCATACCTTAACAAACAAAGGTTGATCGAAGCAGCCCTTCAATCCTCTTCTTGCTCCTCTTGCTCCTCTTGCTCCAAGAGACTTGCAAAACAAATTATACCTTCCTCAAAACATTATGACCACATATAAGTCAATGATAATCAAATAAACATGAAATAATAATTTGATTAACATCAACATCTGATCATAAATAGAGATTTAATCACATATTGAACAATAATTTGGGAAGAAGGACATCAAATGTTTATTAATCTTGAAAACAAGTACAAGTATACCTTCTCTTCAAGTTCAGCACCTCACAAAACCTTTATCTAGTTCTACTACTTCTCTTCTCCAAGGAACTCAGCCTCCAAGCTCTGCAACACAAGGAGATAGCTTCTAGGGCAAAGGTGTGGGCAAAGAGAGCTCCAAATCCTCCAGAATAAA
Source organism: Pseudotsuga menziesii (assembly GCA_001517045.1). Classification (NCBI taxonomy): domain Eukaryota; kingdom Viridiplantae; phylum Streptophyta; class Pinopsida; order Pinales; family Pinaceae; genus Pseudotsuga; species Pseudotsuga menziesii. Next base: position 15,702 of record LPNX010418523.1, read on the forward strand.
AATGCAAAGATTCGGGTCTCCTCTCATGGACCTCCCTACCTCTATTTATATGCTTTATGAAGAGTTACGGTCAAAGAAAAAGTAGTTACAACTGAAGGATTCGGTTGCATAACTACCCAAACTACCTGAATTTCAAAATACGTATTTTTTTGACATTTTCAGGAGGCGTACGCAGGTTGCAGAGACAACAGTCACCATCAAAAAAACTTATTTTTGGAGTACTTGTGGGCATTTTCAGACTTTGGTGTCTTCTAGAAATTTTTAGCTAACGAAAATATATTTCTAACGGTGTAGATATGAGGTCAAAAGGACTTACGAAACTCAAGATATGGGTCCTCCAAGTTAGGTGTTTTTTCAGTTACTTTCATGAAGTGTTGTCATGGAAGTGTCGACATGTGATGGAATCATGGGAAAGTGGTCATAGGAAGAGATGTGGCATTTTGAGCTGTCAGATGCCCCCTAATGTATGAGGTTAGAGGGGAAGATGATAGCCAAAATATATTATAAAGGAAACAACTGAGTATGGAGAGAGCAGAGAATCCAAGATCAAAAGGCTCGAACAAAGTTACCTGAAAGAGAGATAAATGTCAGACAAAAATAATCTCTGGGACATACAAGTCCATATACAAATAATATCCATAAAGATACAGGAGGATCCAACATATGTATAAATGATGAAACTATCATGGTCACTCAATATGTAAAAAGGCGCCATATCAAATCTAAAGGAGTCATGGTCACAAATGAACAAGGTGGATCCATGCTCAACAATCGATCATAGCCACAAAAATAAAAGGTGGATCTATGTCTCAACAAAATGTCATATAAAGTGTAACAAGGTCTTGCGCAGCTTGGGCGATAGCAAGGTTTGTCGGCCCAAGGTCTTCAATCCAAACCTACCTAAAAGGTACAAATCCTAACCATGTGAGTAAAGGAGTTGAAGTCAAACATGGAGGAAACCATTTGATTACCAGTCAATGATGAGAACCGTTAACAAATGTGAGGGAAACCACCATTAATGAAAATGGTCCCCAAGGTACCTAGTACATTCTAACAAGTGTGAATACAAGGACTTGAATTCGAACACTTGANGACATTAATGTATTCCCACTAACAAAGAGAAAGGTAAATTGCCACTGATGACTGCAATCCCCAAGGTACTGTCATAAAACTCTAAATCTCATTCCCACAGCAAGATGTGTTGTAGTAGATAGGAAGAGATCCATTGGAAGGAAGGCATTAAGGCATCCTTCATCATCCAACATGAGATAAGTCAAAGATTAATTGGATCTAGTAGTAGTATTGAATTTCACGACAAGGACCGCCGAAGACATGATGTAATGAATTGATACCAGGGAATGGCCAACAAAGGTTTAATCCTTGAATAGTGAGCATGACACAAAAGTGACTTAGGTATCTTTTGACACAAAAGGACCAACGACACAAATATACAATGTAGGAGACATTGACAGATTCCCCATATAAATGGATAAGAAACCAATCGGAGGAGTAAGAAACTATGAATCGGGATAAGGTCAAAATACTAGGATCCAACTGTTGATAGACTCAAAAATGGTGCTTTGTTCAAGGAAACAAGACTTGCTACCATGATGTAAAATACATGTGAATGAACTTCCCTTCCCCTCTTTCTTGTAAAGGTTTAATGAGTCCAAGAAAGAAAACTCAAGACCTTCTTCATTTTTGGCAAGCTCGAAGAAGAGATAGAAGAATGCTTGATAAAGCACTTATTCGTGGGATTTACGAGCCCGAACTAGTACATGCTCGACGGTGTTTTCATAGTTTTGAGAGTCTAAAAACTCCAAAGAAGACTCCAAGGGGGGTTCTTTTTCGTACAATTTAGTTTCCTGAGGCCGAAAAAATATAAAACAAACCACAAAAGAACTCTCTTAGCTTCCAAAGAAGTAAGGTGCACCTTTTTCGTATTTAGTCAGGAAGTTCCAAAAAAGGTTAAATTACCACCTACCCAACGCTCCTTCAAAACAGCATATAGCCTTAGTTTTACGATTGTGAAGGAAGGCAAGATCACTCGGAAAGATCCATTTGATTACGAGAAATGGGGCTTACAGCAATAAACTTGATGCTTTGATTTTTAGCATTTAACGAGCATGAAAAATACATAAAGTACACTCATGATCTTTTTCGTGTTTAGGTATAGAGTACAAAAAAGAGAAAACTAAGCTCACACCGGGGGGTCCTTTTTCATAATTTTAGTCCCTTAGGTCCAGAAAAGTGATAAACATATGCCTGAGAATACTCTTCTCAATTCCAAAGAAAAGAGAGTGTTTCTTTCTTGTATTATTCCACATAGTCCAAGAAAGTGATAACCTACCACCAATGTGGATTCCCATTCACATATTCTTAATGAGCCTGAATGGACAAGTTTACTCGGTAGTCAATTCTATTTTGAGTAGTCAGACCTGGGCCTAAAAAAACTCAATATCTTTCCCGTGAAGTTTTAACGAGTCTGAAAAAGTCAACTCACGGCCTCCTTACTATTTTTAACGAGCTCGAAGGAGAGCAGAAAGAATGCTCTAAATGCGAGGAGATGAGTGTCATAGGAAGGAAAAACTAGTTCCAAGCGCAAGGAACAGATCTATGCATAATGCAAGGAACATAAGCAGGATAAAGACAATTGGGGAACGTCTCCTCAAGGTAAAAGATGTCAAGTTGCAAAGGAAGAAAGATACAAGGCTCAGCGATGATGAGAGAAAAGATGAGGGCTTAAACAATGAGATAAAAGCGTGGAATCCGACCTCAGGATCATAAGCATGAGAAGGGCACATGCAAATGCATTTACAGCTTGAACAACAATATGAGGCTAGTATACAGTTGTGAATCCAACTAAGAATCCTATCTACAAGAAACAACAACATAAAGATCATATTCAGAAGAAAAGATCTGATGCGGGTCACTTTGGAAAAAACACATGCGACTTTGCTATCTTCTACATAAGTTAAAGTCAAGGAAAAATTAACCGAAGATGATTATATAGCACTAAGGCTCGAGGGTTTATAATTAGTAAGATCAACCTTAGAAGGAGAGAAAAAATAAAAAAGGCATACAGAGTTTGCAGGAACAAATTCAGTATCACGGGAGTTGAAAAATTCATAAGAAAAATCAAACCCATTAGGATCACTGACTTGCTGTTCAAAGGAAGACTCAAAAGACTCAACAAGACCAACATAAAAAGAAAGGTCAGGCTTACTAGGCAAATCAGGGTTAGACTTAGTCACAACTAAACCAACATCCAAAAGAAGGTCATATTGTATCAAAGACTCTAAGAAGACTTCATCTGGAGGAAGGAGATAATCCGAGATAGGACACATGTCTAAGCATTCAAATGGATTGACAGAGTGGAGATTAGGCTCCATGGTATGAATAGGATGACTCACCTGGTCAACTACTGGGATCAAGTCCCAAGAAGGTAAGCACAAAAACATAGGCTACTTCTTAGTAGCAATTGAACGCAAAGGACATGAGGCCACATAGATCACCTTTGGTGGGGTAGTGTCTATAGAAACACTGGGAATTGATAAAGGAAAGACTTGGTCTCTAGTTGGGTCAGGAGACAGATCAAGAAAATCCAATTGATCGATAGTGACAATTTCTTCGCCATGATTAAAGTACATCACATGAAAGAATGTTGACACCATAGCTTGCATGGCATATACATAATCACGTCCAAGGAGCATATTGAAGTCCAAGGGGTCTTCTATCACCATGAAGTCAACTAAGACAGTCTTCCCACCCAAAGTAACAAGTGTTTGAGCAAGAATTGCCAAGGCTATACAAGTTCTTCTATCAAACGCCAGTAACTAACTAGATGTTGACACAAGGCTGGGAGATCCCATGCCTCACCAAGCATGAGCAGACAAGATACTAACTGAGGCTCCTTCATCAACAATACAACGAGCAATCATGTATGATTCAACTTTGACCTTTATCTGGAAAGGTGCATCAGAAGGAAGGCGTGTCTCAACTAGGCTATCCCAATCAAAGGAAGCAATCCGAGAGCTTGGTTGGGGTTGATCTGAAATGCGTTCAGTGCCCCCCTGTTCAGTAAGTTCTGAACCGACAGTGAAGAAAATCTGACTAGCAGACACTTCACTCTCCAAAGGAAGAGCGGGATTGATCAACAATGGAACCGATTCAACCACTTCATGAAATTCACTCTCCGAAGGGAGAGTGGGATTGACCAAAGATGACATTGGTTCAATCACATCAGGATCACTCTCTAAAATAAGAGTGGGATCGACCAAATCTGAGATTGGTTCGACCACTTCATCAACCAAAGGTTGAGTAGGTTGTTGAAAAACTATAGGTTGTTCAGGAGAAGAAAATTCTCGAGTCTCGGACCACACTCTTCGCACCTCTGCGATAGCAGGGCACTGATGAGTAAGATGATCTCCCTTGCATAAATTACAAGGGAACTTAAGTTTTCACTTCAAACGACTAGTCTTCTCAACATTGTCAACATGACTAGCAGTGGCCGACTGTTTTCTCTTAGCATGACCTACAGAGGCTGAGAGTTTTTCCCAAACATGAAATACAGAGGCTGGATAACGAGAGTTTTCCCCCAGCATGGATTTCCAAGTTTGGCCCTCATTGGCATGAAATGCATTGTCCCCTACTAAGTGAAACCTTAGTTTAAGAAACCACCATATTCAGAGGTGACCAGGAAATGGATAGGATTGAGAGGCCCCCCCCTAGCTAAAATCCCATGTCACAAATACAATGGAATCAACGATTCATCGATTGGAGTCCCGAGCATCAATCTAAGGTGAGTTGCAGGTCACGTCAGATACCGTTCAGGAACACTGGGTTAACTTGTGTCCGGTGTGCAAAAAATGTCACGGAGCTGCAATTTTGAATTCCATCAACTCCTATTAGTGTGTCTGGTAATGGGAAATATGGTAGGGCTAACCACATCCCCATCGTTCATGGCTTTCCAATTTTGGCCCTCATTTGCATGAAGTGCATTTTCCTCTACTGAGTGAAACCCTAGTTTTAGAAACCACCGTATTCGGAGGTCATCGAGGAATGGACAGGTGGGAGAGGGCCCCCCTAACTAAAATCCCACATCATGAATCCAACGGAATTAATGGTTCATCGATTGGAGGCCTGATCATCGATCTATGGTGAGTTGTAGGTCACCTCCAGATATAGTTCAGGAACACTTGGTGGACTTGTGCCGAGTGTGCAAAAAACGTCACAAAAACACAATTTTGAATTCTATTAACTCTTGCTAGCATGTTTAGGCATGGGAAATATGGAAATTCCAGCCTCATCCCTACCATCCGTGGCTTTCCAAGTTTTACCCTTGTTGGCATGAAATGGATTGTCCCCTATTGATCGAAACTCCAGTTTCAGAAACAATTGTGTATGAAGTTCACTGGGCAATGGACAGGTGGGAGAGCCCCCCCCCCAAGCTAAAATCCCACGTTGTGAATCCAACGTAATTGACGTTTCGTTGATTAGATGCACAAGCATCGATCTATGGTGAGTTGTAGGTCACCTCCAGATACTGTTCAGGGACACTTGGTGGACTTATGCCCAGTATGCAAAAAACATCACATATCTGTAATTTTGAATTCCTTCAACTCCTACTATCGTGATTAGGCATGGGAAATATGGAAATGACAACCATATCCCCACCTTCCATGGATTTCCAAGTTTGTCCTGCATTGGCGTGAAATGCATTGTCCTCTAATGAGTAAAACCCTAGTTTTAGATACCACCATATACGAAGGTCACCTGGAAATGGACAGGTGGGAGAGCCCCCCCCCCTAGCTAAAATCCCATGTCACAAATCCAACTAAATCAACGGTTTGTCAATCGAAGGCCCAAGCAGTGATCTATGGTGAGTTGTAGGTCACCTCCAGATACTAGATCCTACATGTTAGATTCTTTATGTAAATTTTTTATGGTTACCTTTATGCATTGAACTAATGGTTATAATAAAAAAATTAACATGGTATAAGAGGTGAGCTGTCAAAAAGGAAATTAGACAAGCCTTCGAATAGAAATTTATCATTGCGGCATCTTGTTTCCAGCATCCTTGTTTTATATATCGGCTGAAAACATTGACAATATTACCTACTTGAAAAATTAGGGTTTTAGTCTTGTAAGAGAGCCTATAAAGAACTTTGACAAGTATGACCAAAAGAGGTACATGTATGTATTCTAATTTTATGTATATCATGTGAGTGAGATCTTGAAATGTTCATATGATTTATATATAGGGTTTATTGATCATATGTAAAATTTGGCATGTTCATTAACTTGACATACAAGAGAACTTTTGGCATATTTATAAACAACATTATGGAAATTTTCACATATCAAGAACACAAAATTGACATATTCATAAGAAACATACATGGGAAAATTAAAATTATGTAACATACCTCATCATGCTAGATCCCACCTATTATGATACAACCAAGCCCTCCAGATCATCTGTTATAATGATGGTCTCCATTATTCTCTCGTGTTCTGTATTTGGTAAGAAGTAGCATACCTTCGACCAATTTTGGCTAGGCATTGTTCATACCTAGAGGTTTGTACCAATGATTAAGTTGGTAAAGTGATACACACTTGCACATGGTTTGTAATCCATATAAACATATCTACCCTTATTTCTTGCATTGTTGTCATGTGTAAGGTATTCACCTTTAACAACCATAGACCCGATTGGGAAGTGGTTGTTTTCATCGTCAGTCATGGACATAATGAGGTTTTTCTTTCCCTCTATACAACGTGCCAACCAGTAATCACCACCCCATTCACTATCTTTTGAGGAAACCACTGCATATATGCGTCCTGCATAATATGATTGTAGGTATATGATCAAATATGTTTCATGTGATACAAGGCCATTAATGTGAGTTTGAAGACTACGCAAATAAACAAAAAAATGTTAAGGAAATGCATCATACCAGGTTGTACAAGGTTTGAGATATGATCAAAATATATAGAAATAGATGATTGGTGTTGCACCTAGAAATCTCACCTTGCTTATCAGCCTCCATGAGAATTTCACTTTGCCCTTTAACCTCCCAAAGAGCTTGGTTTGAGTCATCTTGGACACCTTTTTCCCAGACTTAGAAGGGACATCACCTTCTTTTGTTTTTTACAGAGTGTCGATGATGTCTATCCCAGTTGAGAAGAAAAGCACCATTGTCCCTCTTGTTTGGAAAAAACCCTAGGTCAACACTCCTCATAGTCTTGCTAAAAGCGCTGGTGGTAAGTAAAAGGGAAAAAAAAGGTGTTTCTAGAAGCTTCCATACGGAATCCTTCGTGGAATCAGTTCCTATATTCCTAGGAGAGGTGGAATTCAATTCCCTCATCTATATGGATCTGATTCTATCCTTTATACAAGTCATCTTATGGGTTCTAGGCCTATAAATGGAACCTTCATGAGGAGAGTGAGGGAGGCCAGAAAAAACATCCTTATGCTGCTAGTTTGAAATCTAAATGAGAGGCAAAGTAGAGGTAGCTTATGTTTGGAGAGGTCTTGATAGTTATAGGAGATTGTAGACATTCTTGTTGAGATAGAAGCCATCAACATCAAGGATTTTTGGTTGTACTTGTTTCTCATCCATATATTAATACAAAGAGAGTTCCCTTTCCTATATTTGATTGTAGTGTTTGTAATTAAATATTATTGGATTCCTTGATCACCAATATGGATAGTCAATTATCATGATGCTCTCATCCCTTTTGTTTGTCTTGTGATCTATTTTGCAGATACTGAACTGTTGTAAGGACTTTCTGGAGAGAAGACAAGAAGACCCAAGGTTATGTTATATTGTGTTTTATGTTAATTGATTTAATTATTCAAGGAAAGGATATGTTGTTGTGTCTTTTTGTTCTGTAGTTGTGTTTTACATTGCAGAGGAACAAGCAGTGTCCACACTGGTTGAGAGTTCTTGATAACAAAACCAGCGACCATACCGGGGAAAGCCTAACATAGTCATATCTGGGGAAGATCCAGTCATATCTGGTGCAGATCCAGTCAGATCTACAAACTTCTCTAACCATTCCATCTATGAAGGTTATTCTCTCTCGTTTCAGTTATTTCAGTTAACAAGGTAAGTTATCTATCTTATGTTTCTGATATTTTTCCTCTGTTCTGAGTAGTTTTTACCCCTTTTTCAGTTAGCTCAGTCTTTCTAGTTTCTCTTGTAGGATTTCATCCTTTTTAGTTCACTACTCAATGATGTCTTTCCCTGTGGTTAACATAGCGATGATCCATCCCAGTGCGCATTTTCCTTCTTTGGCAGGAGCGTCGACACTTCCTTCTCCTTTGATTGACAGAGAGTTCAAGATGCCTTTGTGCATAATTCTAGGAGTGTCGTAGCAGCCTGGAATGCCCTCAGGTGTAGTGCCTTTTAGTGCGCCAAGGTAGGTCTTCAAAAATTGCCTGTCTGAAATTTTTGTTCAAAATATTAAACTATCCTGTTCTTTGAAATTTTTTAGTGTGGTTGCTTGCCTGCTTGGTGTCTGATTTACTGGCTTTTGTGAGTCTGATTCTTTGTTTGACATCAGATCCAAAAATTTTATCTTTTGCATTATCATAAATGAAAGAGAAAACATAGTTCAGCTTTAGTTTTTAGTGAAGTCTCTAAAATTTTCCTTTTGAAAAGAAAGCCTATAACCTCTTCCTAGAAGATTAGTTTCTTTTTATAAAAGACTGCTTTGTGTGCCTCATATTTTCTAGAAAAATACAAAAAGGATCATATTACTTTCCTCTTGTTTATGCTTGCGAAATTTTTTTGTTTTTCATTTGCGTGAGTGATTTAGAAGGATAAGTCTTTTTGACATTGTAGCAAAAATCAGTTTTGCATGCACGTTGGAGGCTTAGTTTTCTTTCTTGCATTTTTTAGAAACTTTAGAGTGCTTTCTTGAAAGAGTTTTTTGTGTTTGAAAGGACTTTCTTTGCATTATTTCAGGATCTTGTTTTGATTGTTGAAATCATGCTTTCCTTCAGTATATTGTTGAAAATAAAAGAAGAAGGTTTCTCCCTCACCCTAGTTAGCTCTCATCGAAGTCAAAAAGTGCATTTACATTTAGATTAATTTGCATTATTGAAGGCAACATTCCAAAAAAATTCACCCAATCGTCTAGATAAAATTAACGGTAGTGTTAGGTCTAAAACTGTATAGAAACTTGAGTGATAGGTTAGTGACATGTTCGGGCGTCGTTAAGCGTAGGAGCTGTTGTTTTTTTACCACACTACAACCCGAGACTCATGCGGTTCTTCCACGTATCCTTAGTATATCGAATGACCTTTCACATACCCTTGAGGTATATATAAAGGTACTTCATGTACTTGATTCTATATCGGAAGGCCCCTTGTGAATGATTTTGCATTAGACAACACTACTACCAATTTGAGCTCCCATGTACCTTGCGTATATCGGGAGACCCTACTAGGATACCCTGAACATCTGAGAAAATCCCTTTGGCCATCCTGTGTGAAGAAATACACCAAAAAAAACATTCAGGGAGACCACTACACATGTACCCCTGAGGTATATCACAATTTGCACCTACTTGACAATCCTGGTGAGAGATCGACTATTTTGAACCTGTCTTGTCACTTAAGTCTGCTTGTGACCTTTAGCTCTACATAGGTTTTGTTTGTGTGATTTTACTCTGGTTTTTACCTATATTAGGTAACTTTGGCAACCACCATGGCTGAGCAACTTGTGAGACGTCAATCTCATAGATTGCAGGGTTTATCTCCTGACTCTCCTCCTACCGTGGAAAGACAAGAAGGAGTAACCATGGAACAACTGGATTCTACTAATGTTCCTATAGGAACTGCCTTAGCTAGTGAAACTAGAGGATATTTCATCGTTTATACAAATCCTTTGGTTCAACTACCTCTTGCAGTCGATGCTTCTATGCATCTTCCATTGGAAGGCCATGTCGATACTCCTACTCCACTAAATTATGGCCTAGATGCTCCTTTTGGGAGGACTTCTATGGGCCAAGCTATTGCTGAATTCATGGTTATTAGCCCTTTACTAGGAAACCATCCTTTAGGAGAGGAGGAACATAGAAGAATTAATGCATCTGTCGATCGAGCTCGTAACTTTTCAGAGAGAGTAGAAAGAATCATTCCTCCACCTGTGTCTCATCATGAATCCATGTCAACTCGTTTACCCCGTAATACAGACACTTGGCCTTTAGCTGAAATTAAACCTTCTTTTGATGGTCATAGAAGCTATGGTGAGACTTCTCACAACCCATGTCCTGAAGTATATCATTCACTAGCTCAATTGATAGGTCCTATTGAAGAAGTTCCATTTCAAGGTAATCCAAGCCCAAATCACCAGACCTTTTATACCTGTCATGGTTGGGGGGAAATCCACAAATCAAGCAATGTCAATAAATTCTCATGCTAGGGGGAAACCCTCGATGCGAGTTATGCCATATGTCAGCATAAATATTGCTAGTTCAGGACAATTTGCACCTGTAGCAAAACCTGCAGTAGTTATCTCTCCTACTAATACCAATGTTGTACCCCCCCGTCTAGTATAGGACAACCCTTAGGGGTACAACCTGTCAATAATATAGCATCTTGGGATATACTTAGCCAAGAACTCAACCACCGTCGACAGCTATTTATCTTGGAATGCTCTACCCTGGGAATTATTTTGTACCTTGGGGACAACCAAGTTGGTCAAATGTCTCGTCCTATGGAGGAGATTTTCTTAATACTACTGGAGGTTATGGTGGACCACCACTCGGAGGACCACTGTGAGGACCTGGAGGACCCAGAGGACCTAGAGGTCTTGGTGGACCTAGTGAACCATTTGGAGGACCACCACCTGGAGGCCCACCACTACCATCTTGAGATGGAGGAACACTGCCTGGAGGACCACCACCACCACCCCATGGAGGACCACCACCACCACCACCACTTTTTGGAGGAACCCCTCCCTCGGGTGGCCCACATCCCCATGGAAATTCTGGAAATCAACAACCTTTTACACAAGATTTGGGGGCATCATCCATACCCATATATCAATCAGCATATGGTCTTAATTTTCAGCAAATGCCATATCAGTACTACCAGTATCTACAACTAAATCAACAACTGCCATTTCTGGCTACTTTAGATCTCCCATACTTGTTAAGATTGATAAATGATCCAATCCATCATGACCCCTCTTAGCCTTTTGTTCCTGTAAAGCTTCCTTTAGATATACCCAAGTTTGATGGTAAATCCAGTGAAGATCCAAAAAACCATGTGATGACATTTTCACTTATGGTGTTCATCCAATTCTTTGATGGACAGTTCAATCTGTCTACGCCTTTTTCAAAGAAACATCACTGGTATTACCGCAAAGTGGTAGATCGAGTTACCACAACACTCTTTTTCAGATTTTAATGTCCTATAAATGGCCTTTTTAATGCACTTTCAATTTCCAATCTGATATGAAACAGGTACAGACCTACTGACCTCGCTTCGACAAACCACATATACTGACATCTTCAATCATATCCATGAATGGAGAAGAAGATGAAGGTTGATTAAGGCCCCTATTCCTGATCATTTGCTCACTTATTGGTTTACAAAGTATTTACTTCCACCTATTTCTAGATATGTTGCCGTGGGAGGCACTGTGACTGAGGAGCAAGCTATTAGCTACGCTCAATGCCTAGACTTGGTCTATTCCAAGTCAGGCACTTTGCATGATTTGAATCCCCATGCTCCTCGACATACGACAGATCCATCAAGACCCACAATTGAACCACCTGTTGATGGCATACTTGCTTTAGTTCAAACACAAACGACAGAAAAAGCTTCTAAAAAACTAAATCAAACCTCCACTCCATCCAATCAATAAGCACCACCTGCCAAAACTACACCCTCTCCCATTTCTCCCACTAAAGTAAACACGAGCCAATCAACTAAATCTTCAGGTGAAAAGAAAAAAGGCAAAAATAAATCTAAAAAATTGGATAATCAACATGAAGGAAATAAAACACAGAATCCATATGCTAATTCAAAAGGTAATAGAAAGGTAAAGTATCTTTATTTAATTTGCGAAGGTGACCATTTTACAAAATAATGTCCTCGCTATGAGTCAGTTAGTAAATTTTTTAAAAATTCACCCACCCCAGCAGTTTTGAAAGATCCTTTCCATTCCCAACAATAGTTAATTGATCATAATTCCTTGAATGAAACTTCTTCATCCATTGATGAAGTTTGCATGATGTCTAGTGAAACGGTGAACTTGAACACAAGATAACAAAGTTAAGACCCTCCTCCAGAAAAGAAACCTGATGATGTTTCACCTGAAAAACCCTCAACTTCCATAACACCCCCTAATAATGGTCTTCACATGGAAAAATCCATTCCAGAAGCAATTTTCCTCCCACCAAAGGGTACTCTACATAAGTCCATAATTAATCCTAATGCTCATGCTTCCCAATATTATAACATTGTTGAAGATTTGGCTCAAGCACCTTGCTCTATGTCAGCTTTAGAGGTACTTCAAACTTTCCCAAATCAATGGAAAAACTTGCTTACTACCCTTGGAGCTATGGATCCTGAGAATAGTAATATCATCACTTTCAAACTCGATGATCACAAGACAAGGCTCTTGCATCAATTATCTTTCCAGATAGCTACAAAAATCACTGGGAAGACTATCCATTGTACCGTTTTGGACGAGGGTTCCTCTACATCCATCATGTCTTTATCTTGTTGGAGATAAATTGGTTCTCCAAAAATCAACCATTCACCTACCACCCTCAAGGATTTTGATGGTTGTGGCTTTCAACCCTATGGATTACTACCTGCCATCCATGTCGAACTGGGGGGAAAGTCAGTATCCATTCACATTGAAGTTGTCGACGCTCCTTTGGATTACAACTTACTCTTAGGTCACAACTGGTTTTATGCTATGTAAGTTGTAGGATCGACCATTTTTTGGATCTTCCAATTCCCATTCCAAGAAAAGATTGTTACTGTTGATTAGCTAGATTTCATCACGCCTAGTGCCATTACAAATGCTACAAATAGCGTCCTGCTCCTGAATACCCCATAGCATAAGGACATTGGAGTAGGCCTTATAAAAGAATATTCACTAATGGGAGTCTTTCCCTCATCTAATCCTCCTCCTACTTATCAAACCGCATCTATTAACATTATTTTTACCTCTCATGCAGACAAAGAAAAAGCAATTGCTGATGAATCAACATCCTTTTCCCCTTTCGAAGAAATTTACAATGCAATACAAGATACCATTGATCCCCCCATAAATGATCATTTGTTGGTGGCCTCAGACTATTATCATATGCCATATTGGCTTGAAAAATATGGAAATTGAACCTAGGTGTTAGAACAATTACACTCACAACAATTTCCAATTACACATGCAAATTACTCACAAAAGAGACTGAATATGGAGCTGAACACTAATCTGTATTGAATAAGTGTACAATAGCAAAGCTTGTGAATTCATAGGCTTCCACAATAAATAATTATATGATAGATTCAAATGCATGAATATCCATTCGAATTTAGTCAAAAGCAGGCTTACTAAATCTAAGCAAATCCCCCATAGGTGCATAAAGCACATTCCAAATTTGTCTAGGAGCTCACGAATTGGAAAAATCAATTAGGAAAGATAATAGGTGGTGGAATGACAAATCATACATGCTTTTCATAGGAGAAAAGAGTGGAGGATGATGAGGACAAAAAAACAAGTTAACTTCACCCAGTCAAACTTTCCCAATTGCCTTAAAACTAAAAAAAAGCAGGAAATAAAGCAGAAAAAAGCAGACATGCACTAGGGAGGCCAGGAATAAAGTAGATTTGATTCCAAGAGGTTTCCCAAGCACTCCATGACTCAAATTTAGCAATTTTGACCACTATGAATGTGTGGAGGACAACTTGCATAAGGTGGAATATGGAAACTAGGCAAATAAGACAAAAATTGGATTAATTAATGTCTAAGGTAGCTAACTATGGGTTGATTAGTCTAACACCCCCCCTTAATCCTGACTTATGAATAAAATATCAAAAATCTTGTCATCACTCATGCTTCACAGCATGATCAGAAATCCCTAGCAGTGATTTGATATTGTTGAATGTCTTCTCACAAAAAAATTTGGTGAAGATATCTGCTACTTGTTCTGAAGATGAACAGAAGAGTAGGTGAATGGTGCCATCATGCACAAGCTGTCTGATGTAGTGCATATGGATCTCAATGTGTTTGGTTCTCTTCTTTTGAAATGGATCATTGCATATTCGAATGGAACTCTGATTATCACAATAGATAGTAGTTGAGTATTCTCATTCGAGGCCACACTCTCCAAGTAACCCCTGCAACCATAAACATTGAGTTGCTGCATTTACAACTCCTCTGTACTCTGCTTCTGTAGATGAGAGTGCAATGGCACTCTATTTCTTGCTTGATCAGTTGATTGGCCCTTCTGCAAGCATGAACACATATCCTGATGTTGAATTTCAATCTGTGCTTTCACCTGCACAATCACTATCAGTAAACCCAATCAAATCAAGATCAGATTTTGCTTTATAGAAGATCCCATGAGTCCATGTCCCCTGAACAAAGTTAAGGATCCTTTTGGCTACTCTCCAATGGATCTCATGAGGCTGATCCATGTATATTGAAGCCACACTTACTGCATAATAAATATTAGGTATAGTATGTGTGAGATACAACAAACATCCAATTAATTGCCTATACAATGTATTGTTTACCATAGGTGAAGAATCAACTTCTTCAAGCTTAACTCCTGAAAGGAAAGGACTCTTGCTTGGCTTGCAATCCTTCATTTTGAATTTGTTTAGAAAATCCAAGGCATACTTGGACTGATGTACTTTGATTCCTTCTTTGGTTTGAGCAATCTTGAGCCCCAAGAATTGGCTCAACAAGCCCAAATCTGTCATTGAGAAGGCATGGTTCACTGGATCCTTCAAGGAGGCAATTTCATCCTTTGAGCTTCCTGTAATGAGAAGGTCATCAACATACAAAACAATGATCATTAATGAACCATGAATCATCTTCAAATAGACATTTGGATCTGATTTTCATCGAACAAAATTCAGTGATAGCAAAAAGCTATCAATCTTGGCATACCAAGCCCTGGGGGCTTGCTTAAGCCCATACAATGACTTCTTTAGCCTGCACACAAGAGATGGGTTAGTAGCAAATTATTGAGGCTAGTGCATGTATATCTCTTCAGTGAGATCTCAATTCAGGAAAGCACACTTCACATCCATGTGGTGTACCTCCCATTGCTTTGAAGCTGCAATGGCTAAGGCTAGCATGACGGAGTCCATCTTTGCCATTGGTGCAAAGGTCCCATTGTAGTCTATGCCATGAACTTGTGAGTATCCCTTGGCTACCAATATGGCCTTGTTATTTAGAGGTGAACCATCAGCAGCAAATTTGGTTTTGTACACCCACTTACATTGAAATAGCTTCCTCCCTGGGGGAAGATCAACTATCTCCCAAGTGTTTCTCTTCTGGAGTGAGATGAACTCTTCTTCCATGGATGTTTTCCATATTGGATATTTTGCTACATATTCATATGTCTGTGGGTCTGATTCAATCATCAGATTGCACTTCTCTGCAAACATAGGATCTTTCATGCACAGAGCACTCTCAAATTGAGATCTAGTCCTCCTAGGATCGTTAGAATTTCCAACTAGTTCTCCAGCTGCATGAATGGTCTTGGCTGCCCATTTTGGTCTTGTAGGACTGTTAGGATCTGAAATAAAATCATCATTATCAGAAATATCAGAATCATCATGTTCAACTATCTCTTCACTTACATTCAGAGGTTCTAGTGGTGAAGAGGATTCTCCAACTTCCACTGCTGCTAGGGGCTCTTCTTGAAACTGAACACATCTTTCAATGACGGATTTGTTTATGCTCAAATTGATTAGATTGTACCATTTTGAATCTTTAGAGTACCCAACAAATAGACACTCTTGGATTTGGGGCTGCAAAACCTTCCTATTTTCTGTTGGAATTCTAGCCCAAGCCCTTGAGCCAAAAATCTTGAAATGGGTCACATCTGGCTTGTGCCCACTCCATGCTTCGAAAGGAGTCATACCATAAATATGTTTATGAGGAACCCTATTTTGGATATAGGAAGAACAGTTTGTAGCTTTTTCCCAGTACTTTGGTGGCAAAGTCTTAGCCTCCATCATGCAGGTTGCCATCTCTTTCAGTGATATGTTCTTCCTCTCAGCAACACCATTCTGCTGTGTTTTGTAAGGGATAGAATGTTGTATTTGAATACCTACATCTGCAAAATATTGAATAAACTCATACTTGACATACTCACCACCATTGTCAGATCTGAGGACCTTGAGTTTCCTCCCATACTGGTTTTCAACCAAAGCCTTAAAGACTTTGAAGAGGCCAAAAACTCCAGACTTGTGTTTCAAGAAGTAAACCCAACAATACCTGGAAAATTCATCTATGAATGTCAATGCATATTTGTCCTGACTCATTGAAATATGAGGAAATGGCCCAGAAACATCACTATGGATCAACTCAAGAGGTGCAGAGGTTCCCTCATGACTAGCTTTCTCAAATTTATTCTCTGGGTGTTTTCCTAGGATGCAACCTTGATAGACTCCTTTGGAAAACTTAATCTTTGGTAACCCTATGACCATTTATTTTTCACTAAGATCAGAAAGATACTTGTAATTTAGGTGGCCAAATATTTCATGCCAAATATTGCTTTCCTCATTAGCATGAATTAGAAGAGCAGAGGGGTTTGAGTAGGGTAGGAAGTGTGAGAACATGTATACCTTCGAAGTGTGATTTGCAACTCCTTT